>OX421975.1:58819356-59067393 GCA_949128135.1 Parasteatoda lunata | reverse complement strand
TTAATTGATAATCTAAAATAGAATATAAAATGAAATCAATTCATTTCATCACTTAGTTTGTAAAGCAAACTGATAATATAACTACTATTTGTTTTGTTTAACGTAATAAATGCTTTGGTAAAAGTTTTAAATATTTAATATTAAAATCCGAAGATGTAAATGTTTACCAAACAATTTTAATTGTCTATAGTTTAAAAAATAATTAATTTTTATTAAAAAAAAATCATTGAAGTAAAGATTTAATTTAGAACAATAGTATAGTTTTAAGTAATCAATAGTTAATTTTATGTTTATTAATATTTTATGAATGTTATTTTTCATAAAATTTCTCTACACACATGCTGTACATTTTAAACAAAATTAAATTCTACACAAAGATTATTAAAACTCCGAGTTTTTAAATAAAAGTGATAGTAAAAAGTGATCTAAATAAGAGTTAATTTAGCTTTATTCTAAAATTCTTTTCTATTATTTTGTTAATTTTTTTCTAAAAATTGTAACGAACTAAACTCAAAAACTATAATTCTGTTTTACAACACATGTAATACAGTCTATATACAGGATAATACAATATTACTGTTTACAGCCTCTTATTGAAAACAAGAATAAATAGACTTGACCATTTTGTGAATTATCTGGACTGATGAAATAAAACTAAAAATACCATTGAAATATTATATGTATTATAGATCCAAAATTGACTTTAGAAATCATTCGAAAATCTCTTTTACTAAGGTTGAGAAAAAGAACTCAACTATGAAAAGAAAAAATATTTTTAACATTTATACTAATGATTATACCAATATTTTTTAGAGTAATACCAAGCATACCTATTAAAAATTTAGTATTTATAAATCATAATTATTTAAACACGTCGTTTAGGTAAAATGTAGGCTTTAATTGTTTTGATTCTAACTTGAATCTTGATGAATAAAATAATGTTTTCATCTATTATAAACTCGGAAATATAAATCTATCATCCTGTTATTGTTTGTATTTTGCCTCACTGTCTTCGTAATAAATTATTGAATTAAAAAAGAATGATATAATGTATTTCAAACTTTTTAAGTAGGAAAAATGAGGCTTTAATAATAAACTCTTAAAAGCCTTTATTCTATTTTTAAAACACATTCAATGTTTAATATCGAATGAAAAACTTGGGATTTTTTTTAAGAACGTGAAAAAATTTTATTTCTGAAAGAAAAAAAAAACAAAGAGAAGTGTTATGCTGGAAGTGATTGTTTTCTTTTTAGTTAGATAACCTGCTTTACTTATGCTTTTTCACCGTGACCTTAACCGGTAATGCACAGGAAGAAAAAAAAAGAAATTTATTTCCAGGGAAATGACTACCTTTAAAAATATAATAAGTTGATTTTTCATCTCCTTCCAAATGACTTAAAAAATAAAAATTATAATTAAGTTTCTGAGTGTGTATTAAAAAGAAATAAAATATTAAAAAGTAATAAAGGAAAACCTAAAAATAATCCCCATTCTCATTTTAATAAAATTCATAAAAATTTATGAATAAAAAGTATTTTCCCTAAAAATTATGAAAATAAGTCTTTTAAGGAATTTTTTGGTCGCATTTCCATGCTGTCGAGTAAAGTGGCCAGCGTCCCCGGAATAAAATCGTTTAAATTTTCTTTTAATAAAATATTTCTATATATAACTGGTTATTTCTCTTCTTATAACGTTTTTTGGTGAATCAGAGAGATATCCTTTAAAAAAAATTTCTAGTATTTTTATATTTTCAAGGATACTGATCAGCTAATATATAGAGCTATTAAGTTTTAAGATTTGTGTTTCCGATAAAATGAAAAAAAAAAAAAAATGATCTAGCAAGGTAAAAAAGTAAGGATTTCAATCGAAACCTTCTGCATCAAGAGTTAGAAAACTGAACGTTATTTGATGAAAAAAAAAAGGCTATCATTTTGATATATATATTAAACTTTTTCCAGTAATTGATTTTAAAATTTGGATTTTATTTTATAATATATTTTGCTTTTTTTTTAAATTAAGGGTAGACAGTTCAGTGAATCAAATTTAAAATGTATAATGTTGTTACCATCTAGTAAAACTGCACAACTTCAATGACAAGAAATTAACTTACTTGAATTCGAGAAGTGGATATTTCTAGAAATTTTACAACTTTCTGTGTTCTAACGTAATATTTAAGCCACATATCTTAACAGCGTTGTGTCAGATAATAATAGTTAACACAGGTAGGAGTCACATCGTTGCAGTAAAACGAAATATCTGGTACATTAAGTCTTAAAATGAGTTCAAATTACCATTGTCAATATAATGAAATTAACTCGATAAAAGGTATTATATGTGGGTTAGTAATAGAGTAAATCAAGTTATGAGTAGTAATAGAGTATCAAGTTAATAGAGTAAATCTAGTTAATAGAGTAAATCTGCGAATTATAACTTACCCTTTATTTTGTTATACTAATGTAAAAAAATGATCAATAGGGAAAATCGAACTTTTGACATACGTTTCAGACTTAGACAAGTTATAAAAAAAAAAAAATCGAAATGGTTCCTTTTCGAAATAAAGATAAAGTTAGTTACAATTGTTTGAGTTGTCTAAAATTAGTGCTTAAAAATTATTTACTATCCTTTTATTTCATAACCGGCGTTAAGCAGTCGACTCATTTCTGAGATTATGACTATCAATGCAACGGCTCTGCAGCCTTGTAATTTCGAACCCAACCTAGAAGAAAAGGGAACTCCTGGAATAAAGTATTAGAACAAACAGGTCTTCTTGGAGGACTTTTTGATGAAACTAACCTGCATTTGTGTTACACGAAATGGAAAACCACGAAAACTTCTCAAGGTTAGCCCGATGGCAAGGGGATTCTATCCCATGATTCATTTACCACTGAGGATATTTTACCTCCACACTGCGGTCTATGCCAGCCGGGGGCAGAATTCGTATCGGTCTTCCTCCACTTCGATTTTAACCTGGGGCACTTCAATGGGGGGCAAACGCTTTATTCCCTGAGCCACCGCGGCTGTATTTACTATAATTTTAATTAGCCATTTATCTTTAACAGTAAAAAGAACCTTCGATAAACGCTTTGAAAATGATCAATACATTAAAACTTCTATCAACTTGCACTAAAGAGGGACGAGAAATATTCGTCAAAAAATTATTCTACAAGAGGAATCGATTAATCGTCATTAACTATTTTCATAAATTCATTGGCCTTTTTTTAATAAAATAATGTTGAAAAATGGAGTTTTTGCTCTTGTGCTTAAAGATGCAGAACATAATGGAAGACTTACATCAAAGAGTTTCTTGGTCTGTTTAGCTTCTTAAAACACTATATTATTTGAAATGGCTTAGGTTTAGATACGCATGGTATCTTTAGTCTCAGACAATGGATTTTCATGTTGAGATTCTTTAGATTCGACAGGCAGCTTTTCTTTAAAGTTGATTAATATATATCCGGGGCTACTAGATTTAAATTAAAAAAAAAAAAAAAAGATAATGCTCATCTCATTCTTCCTGATTTAGTTTTATAAATTCTTATAGTGACAGTAAGTCAGATTTTACTCATTACTATTATCAGAAAACTTGTTTTACTGAGCAAGATAAAAACACAGGGTGAAAGATTTTTAATCTCTTATAAATGGTTGCTGAGGTGCTGAAAAAATAGAACCGCTTATTCGGCTAAGCATATATAATTACCACTGCGCCCAACATTTTTTTTTAATTTCATTTTATAACCGTCATTTAACAGCCGACCCAATTTCATGGGTTTACGACTACTAATGTTCAACTCCGTAGCCTTGTAATTTTGAACCAATCCAGAAGACAAGGAAACTCCTGGATCAGTACCCCCAGAGGTATCGATTTGCTATGGGAACATGGAGGAGGAACATGGAGACTCGACAGATTTAACGTGCATCAGTCACCATTTACTACACGGGGAGTCTTCGGCCGGCCAGGATCGAACCCACGACCTCTTGGACATGAGCCCAGCGCCCTACCGACCAGGCTATCCCAGCCTTTGTGTTCAACATTAATTCGATTCGTCTTGTGCAATACTTTAATATATTTTATTGTTGCTGGTTTTTTTAGAGCGTCGAATCTAATATTGATCTAAAAGCGCCAGATAATTTAGTTTGAGAAATTTTACATATAGAGATTGAGAGTGAGGTCATGAAGGAGGCATGCTTCTCATCCTGATGAATTCGCTGTAGGAAAAGGGAACAAATACAGTGGTATACATAAAATATGGGTATGGAATAATGGTACACATAATGTAAAATAATAAATAAGAGGCGCCAAAGTGCATAACAGCAAGTTCAAGTTTTCAGCACAGAGAAATGCTTTTAAAAACAACAACAAGTTTAATGTAGAGAATCGAAACGGGAAGTTAGTGATCAAGTACCATAGCTTCCTGTCGGTTACTCCATTGAATGAAATATATTAATAGAGAGTCACAAAGCGATAAATCCGTGAATCAACGCTAGATATGTACTGGATCCAAAATTTTTCCAACTCGATACCCGGTAAAAATATAATTTAATAATGAATAAGAATATAGATAGACTATATAGAAGAACTATAATGAATAAGAAATATGCTTTCTAGAAGTAAATTTAATTTAAAGTTACCTATTGTAAATTTTATTCATACATGATTCGTTCCAATATTAAACGTATATCAACTTATACTGAAAATGTAATATAATGTTTCCAAAGGAGTATTTTGTTGAATTATGTAAAAATAAAAGATACCGTTAATTTTTTTAAAATCCATTTTTGTCAATTTGCCAATTTCTGTCAAGTAAAATAAGTCATGCCTAAACAATTATTCCAGCTTGATTATACGAACTGATGGAAAACATTAGTTTCCAAAACTACATATGTGAATAATTTTAAGGTTTCTCGCATTCAGAAAATGGTTGTGTCAAAAATGCCAGGGTACCGGTTCTGGCGAACAAAACTGGGAACCTGGCAGACAGTGTTCTCTGCAGGGTAATAGACAGGTTAAGAAAATCTGGTCGGGCAGGCAGGGTCTCTGGTTCATATCTAACCAAGCCAAACAAAATCAAAATCAATTAATCAAGATGCTTTTTAAGCTAAACTCTAAATATATAACTATAAACTATAAATTCTTTAAAATTTGTGCTTTATAAAAATGAAAATTTTCTCGAAAATTTCAAATGAGTTCTTGAATACAAATGATATTTTGTCATCATATTTACTACAAATATTTTAATTATTTTGAGTGAAAAAAAGTAGTTGTGGGAAAAGGTAATTGTTTGTGGCTTTTATAATATTCTAAATTATAACGAAATTGTATACCAGCATGCTGAAATGTTGATATTTTAAGAGAGAGATGCAGCACTTTGCTGATTAATAAAGTCAAAATAGCTGAAAAATTCAGAATTGTAAATAAAATCACCGGTCTCGTATAAAAAATTACATTAGATTGAGAAAGGTTTTTATAGGATAATTATGGTTATAACTGAAAGTTTTTCAACAGTGAGCTTCATTGTCAAGAATCACGTTTGTTAAAAGCTTTTAAATTAATTGCTTTCAAAGCATAGGAAATTAAAAACCTTCTCTATTAGTAAGAAATTCAAATGAAAAACAGTCAAATGGAGTAGCAGTTGTGGAGTGTACGATAAAAAATACAAAGATAATATTTTGAAGGATTTTTCTTCAGTATTTTTATAGTTTTTAAGTGAAAATCCAAAAACTGAGCTCTTTGGACATATAATTTAATCAAGAATACGTTTAAAAATAGCATTTAATACGTAGGGGAGAGTGGGGTCAATTGTAACAGGGTACGATTGTAACAGAGCAAAAATTTCGAGTGTCGGGTTCTAGATTTGGTTCCTAAGGGGCGCACAAGGTATATTTAATAAATATACATTTACACCCCTGCTGGCAACCATTTTTATGTACTTTTGAAAGAGTTACATCACAAAAGATATTTTCACGCTACGTAAGTACTTTTTTTGGTATTAGAATATTATATTGTAACAAAGTAATTTTGTTTAAACAAATAAAAATTATTAACCGAATATGTAAGTGGACACCTTAATTAACATTTAAAAAAAAAGAAGATAAGTTTTGTTAATTAACTAGCATTGTTTTTAACAAATGAAGCTGAAATGGCGTCTTGGGGACGATTGTAACAATAAGTAAAGGGACGAATGTAACAGCTGAAAAGAAATAATCTTATGTTTACGAACCATTACTTAACTCTTTAAGAACCACCAATAGTTTCCTATATAATTTATATCATGTTGCATGTGCATTAGTTTATTTGTCACCTTTCACAGCATAAATTACAATTTTAACCCCTTAAAGTTTAAAGTCTAACCCTTTAGGTCTCTGCTCATTATTATTTTTACTCCTAAAATATCACTACTATTTTGATCAATAAAAAAATATATCACAACTATGATAATATGTATAATTAACTATGTTTTAGTTGAATTTATGAACTCTTACAATTGACCCCGTAAGTGGGGACAATTGTAACAAGTGCACGACTGTCAAAAATTGTTAATAACTAATATAATAACATTTAAAATACGGTATTTATTTTTTTTTCTAGTAGATGATAGTCTACTTTACTCGTCTGTCAATTAATACTAATAATATATTGGATTTTGTTTTAGTTAAAAATAGTTAAGTAAAAAATTTTATAATTGACCCCACTCTCCCCTATTGATCAAATTAATGAATTTTTAAAAGAAAAAAAAAACTCTTTACTTATGATTTATTTTGCATAAAGGAATTTGTTTTTCTAACAAGAATACTTTTGCACTATTTTTTGTGTCAAACAAATTGTTATTTTAAGTTGTTCAAAATTTTAAGGAAATGAAAGAAATTGTACTTTTAGATCATAATTTGGTGAATTATTTTTATTAAAAATGTTCTATGTAAGTTTCTGTAACAAGTATGATAATTCATGCTTGTTACATCGTATAAAGTTAAAGAAAGAAATCTGTAGGTGTGCAGTGTTAATATGCATGAAAATTAAACTAATAATAGTTTTTTTTTTGTTCCAATATAAACAATTCATACAGAGGTAAAAATAGCCACGCGGAGAAAAAAAAAATCTAGTAAAATTATCGTTGTGTGCAGTAATAATATTTCTGAAAAAAATTATAATAACATAGTTTTGGATAATAAAATCAAAATATTCGGTATTTAATCCATTCATTTTATAATTTTTTAAATGGTAACGATGTATCGGAAATTCTGACTTTCAAACTTATGGTTTTTGTTACCCCATATTCAGTAAAAAATGCAAAACTGAAAAGTAACTTTAACTGAAGGTTTTTATGCCATGCTCTAAGATGTAGTGATAAAATTTTCAAGCTTTATCAGTTTTACCAAATCTTTACCAGTTTTATCAATTATAAAATAGTATTTTATTGTTAATTTTAGTTATAACGAATACCTATGTTACGTCAAGCGTTCAGGCATTATAGTTTTTGATCTAGTTGCACTTTTTGAACTAGTTGCACTGTTTGATCTAGCAGCACTTGTATGATCTAGTTGCCCTTTTGATTTATGTTGATAAGTTGCTCATTGAATGATAAGTTGATAAGTTGCTCATTGAATGATAAGTTGATAAGTTGCTTATAAGAATGCTTATATTTCCATAAATATTTAAGCTAAGCTTACGAACTTATTATCCCAAGTTACAAACTTATTGCTACGATTTTTGACCTAGTGTGTAAAAAAAACATTATTTTCAGTTCGTAGTATATCGTCCGTCCCTCTCAAACCATTCAACGTCATTGATATGTGCGAGAAATCACATAAATCTAAACAGTTTTAAATTTATAAAATGATAAATTAAGATTTTAAAAAAATGTGTTAGTGTAGAAGTGCTCCCATTTCCCATTATTTTGTCCAACCCCAATATATTTAGCGTCAGCATAAATATTTTCGTTGCGATAATATATTATTACATTGCGTCTATTCAGCATAAGAAATTACACATTTAAAATATTAAAAAATAAAATATTGATACTTTGCAATCAGGAATCGGGTTTTTATTTGCTTATGAACAATTTTAGTAACTATTAAAATTGGAGTTTTTAATAAGTAAACTAAATGAAAAATTGAAGATTATACGTTTATTTTACCCTAGAATTGAAACTTACAATGTGCAGTATATAAAAAATATCGAAACAAAATGGTAAACAAAACAAAAAAACATTTTTCCTCGAGAATCCTTTTCCATTTATTTTCAACGTTTTTGAACAATCATATTTCTTTAGAGGCTCTATCTTTATACTTTTCTTGTCTTAGATACTTTAGATAAGCCCTTAAAATTCAGTACCCTTCTGTAAAGAATTGTAGAAGATAAAGTGGTCCATTTGCTTCTTAGTTTCCATGTCAACAGGTTGTGAGAATGTAACTGAAATATTCGCTGAGAGCTTTAGCAGCTCAAAATATATTGGTTCAAATGCTTAAGACTTTTGAAAATAATATTTTTACTATTTCAGTTGAGAAATATGTAATACAATTGTATGATTTATTTCAGGTTTTTTTAAACTACTAAAAAATACTGCGTAGCTACTAATTTTTATTTCATTTATTTTTCTGCACAATTTAAATTTTTTTATTCTATTCCAAAAATTATATTTTTAGTTGCTTTAGAGTCTGCAATAACTACTTCAATTATTTACAACTCAGTAAAAATGGCTATAAAATTATCGAAACACAGATATCAGAAAATTATACCGAGCAGTAAACTGTTAAATTCACTTTTTTAGTTAATGTTAAAAAGTTTTACCCTTTAGGTTTTTCTGCATTGTAAAAAATTACGGCATAAAGTATCGACACTTTGAATGCAGCATGTGTAAAATCCATATTTACTGCAAAATATTATACCGTAATTTTTACAGTAATGTTTTTTTTAAATAGAGTGATTCAGTAAGTTTATGGTAATTAATATTACTGTATAACAGATTTTTTTTATAGTTTCTCAACATGTTCCAGTAAAAATTATCCACCACCTGACTGCTAATCTTTAATTGCACTTTGATCCGGAATTTTGTGGGAAGGGAGAAACAGGGTACTTAGAGGGTTGGTATATATATATATATATATATATATATATATATATATATATATATATATATATAGATAGATAGATATACAGAGAGAGAAAGGAGTCAATGTGTAAATTTATGTTATTCAGAAATATATGCGTGGTTATTTAGAATGTTTCCTTTTTGTTTTATAGTTAAAGATGAGAGCATATAAAAGATTACACAATAAAAATACTTAAATTTTAGAATATAAATAAAAACAAAACAGATGAAAGTCATGCATGACATTTCATTTAAATATAAATTTATCCTTTGTCGAAACAAAATCAAATTTTGTTTTTCAAAAAAATAAGAATCTCTTACAGATTTTAGATTCATTTTGTCTTTAGGCATTAACGTTTAGTTTCAAAATAAATGTGACAAAATCATAAAAAAATTACATAACTTTTACGATAGTTTATGAATAAATCCTAGAAAAAAGATTAAAATATTTTTAATAAAAAGACATCTTAGTATAATTTTGAAAAATTAATTTAAACTTATGACTTCAAACGTATACATTTTTGACATTAAAGATACATCATATTACTAATTAAATGGCATTTGCTGTTACTTAAATACTGGTAAACTAGATGTAAAGTTAAAATTTCTGTAATATATTGCATTAAAAAAAGTGCTAATGATCACAACGCATAATATTCACAATGCATACATAAATTATTAAAAAGATTATTGTTAATTGGAAAAAGTTTTCAAAGCATTTGGGAATTAATTATTGTATCCTTGAAAAGTAAATTTTTGCATTAATTGCTTTTTAATTATCATTCAATGAAATAGTTTTTGCATATATTAATGTTTACTTTAGAACATTTGTAAATATGAGAAAGTATATGGCGGCAGCTTGAAGCTATTACTCACAAATTATTCGGTAAAATGCATGTCTAACTTTTTATTTTCTTAAACTTCGTTAACTGCTTCACGTGGCTTAAGAAGATTAATTTTTATGAAAGTGACGCATTTTAACTGAGAATGAATCCAAGAAGCTATTTAAAACAACTGCTAGGAAATAGCTCAAAATTAATAAATTACTATACTGAAGGTTTTTTTAGTCCACTAATCTAATATTACATTTGAATATTGCAGATGAATTATTTCAAATTTTAATTAAAAAGTACATAAAACTGTTTGAGTTTTTAAGGTTTAAAGAAAATTAGAACTAAATATATTAATTTTTAAATTTTCAAACAATTTGCATTTTATTTAAATTAAAAATATAATCTATGTAATCACTGCAAGAAATCTGTACATACAATTGCTCATATATAAATTTAAAGATTTTATTTTGTGTAAAAGCAACTGAACATTAGCCTAACATCACTTATAATTTTTTACATGATGAAAGTTTTTTTTAGAAATGTGTCTTTTTCAATGAGTTAGGAATTGCGTGAATTACTAAAATAAGCAATATGTATATATTTCTGTATTTTAATGAATTTTTTGATACTGTAACACTTAACTCAAGTGAAATAAATTCAATTCAATACATTTACAGCAATTACGTTTATTGGGGTTTTATTTTAATTGTTATTTTGGCGGTTATGGGATGGATTATTTATCTAAAAATTTTGTAAAACCTAAAATAAAAATATCATTCAGTTTATAAATTATATGATTGATATAGAAAAATTACGAATGTAATTGCAATGCTGAAACATAAAGAAAACCTTAATTGAACTTTTTATGCAAAATCAAATTTACTTATTTTTTTATTTTTTTATTTTTTTTTATTATTTTTTTTTTTTAAGCAAAGTGAGTTTGATGTGAAAATGATGTTATTTTTAGATTTTTATACTATTTAGTTATATAAAGTTCAAAAATTCAAACTTTCTTATTTGAAATGTTTTCTTACACTGCTAGAATTTTCATTCTGAAATTATAGTAAAATAACCGGCAGCAGTTTGTTCATCCAATTAACCATAAACTTTACTGTTAAGAACATTTTTTACTTTTACAGTTTAGAAACCGTTTACCATTAGTATGATTAAAATACCATAAATACAAAATTATACTGTTTTTCACCATGTACAATTAGCATGGTTTCAAAACAGTGAAAAAGAAAATTAACTGGACATAGTTTTGCAGTGTTATGGTGCTGTCATCGAATGAGAGTATCGTATTTTTAAGATCCAGAGTCACAAATTAGAGGAATGCAGGATACTAGAAACTCTTCATGTGTTGAAGATAATAGAAAAAAAAGTTATGGTGTCTACGCTGGGACTCGAACCCTCGTTCTGTCGGTGATGCTATTGACAGACTACCCCTCTCAGCCATTGTGTGTATGTAGTTTCTAAGGAATGAGGAAGGAACTAAGTGGCTTAATTATAGGCGGATTTAGTTGATGCGATTAAGTTCTGGTTGTTTAACCGTATTAGGTGAAAGAAGTTAATAAGCGTTTTTTTCCTCACAGTTAGCAGTTTGAATACCATCTTATTTGTGGCTATTTGACTGTTTTGTTTGAATATGGTAAAGTAACAATTAAATAAATAGTTAATAAACCATTTTTTCTGAGAAATTTCTAACAGTATAGTGTAATATTACGAATTAAGCCGTTTATATATATATTTTTTTTAATTTCAAAAGCTTACACATATAAAAATGCATAGTTACTATTTCATATAAATAATAGTATTGTATATCTGGCAATTGAGATTTAGTTGACCTCTTGCGGAAGGCATTGAAAATAATTATCCAGTGTTTGTTCATTCCATATCTTCTAATTTGATGTTCAATTTCAACATTTATCAAATTTAAGATCAATTTAATCTAAACAAGTAATCTTAGTCTTAACCGGTCTCAAACAATGCAGAATTTTCTGGATTCTTCTTTTCTAGCATAAAAAGTTGTTAGTGGGTCTCAAGCATTGCAAGAATATTCTTGATTTATCCTTTTTTTAGCCGGCTAGAATTTTTTCAAATAAAATCTTCCGATTTTTGGTACGTGAGCTACTATAAAAACTTCTTTGCCTGTCTCAAACTATGCAGAATTCTTTATATTTTTCATCATTCATCTGGTTGGATTTTTTTTCAAGGTAAATCTTCCGTTTCTTTGCACGTCAACTACCATAAAAAATTTTCAATCTCTCCCAAACATTGAGGAATTCTCTTGACCCTTCCATTTCTTGACAGTTAAATCTTTTTCATGGTAAATCTTTCGATTCTTAGTAGGTGAGCTACCATAAAAACTCCTTAGCCATTCTAAAACCATGCAGAATTCTAATGATTCGTCATTATTTCGCCAGTCGGATCTTTCCCAGTGTAAACCTTCCGATTCTTGGACCGTGAACTGCTGTAAAAAAAATCTTAGCCGATCTCAAACAATGCAGAATTCTCTTGATTTTGCCAAAATAAATCTTTCGTTTCTTGGTACGTCAACTACCGCAATTTTTAGCCAGTCTCAAACGATTCATAATTCTCTTAATTCTTCCTTTTTTTAGTCGGCTAAATCTTTTTCAAAGAAAATCGTCTGTTTATTGGTATGAGAGCTGCAATAAAAAGTTTTTAATCAGTCTTCAACAATACATAATTCTGTTGAATCTTCATTATTTAGCTGGTCGGATCTTTTTCAAAGAAAATCGTGAATTATCTTAAAAAGTGTTAAGTCGGTCTCAAACAATGCGGAATTTGCTTGATTTTTCATTATTTAAATGGTTTTCGATCATTTTCAAAATAAATCTTACGTTACGAACATAAGAAAATAAAGTACAATTTTAAACCTAATAGAATAAACAACTTTAAAAAACTTATTGTATTTGTATGAATAAATCTCCATAAGTATACAAATTTCAGTGCTATATTTTTGAATTTAAAGTACTGGAAAATAATTTAAAAATTATTCGAAATTTTTTTCATTAAATATACAATACTGAAGTTTTTATTTTATTTCAAATGTAAGTTTTTTTAATTTTTATTTTTAAAATCTTAAATCTTCTGAAGCGTTTTAAAACTGAGTGTAACCTGAACGCTGTACAGTTTCGCAATAATAATTAACAATGCTAATTCTTCTCATCTAGAAAAGAAATCATGGTAACCCATTACTTCTTGAGTCACATGTTGCGTGCAGTTTAATGACAGAAGATATATACTTGAGAATAAAAATAGGTATCTTTTTCCGATGCTTGTGAAAAGTTACTTTATTGATCGCTCTGAACACGCCACTAATCTATTTCTTCAACTATTCGATCAATGTCTTCAACAATCACCAATGAACTTTAGTTACAAACAACTTTGAGGAAGATGAATACGTTAACCATCAACTGACATTTTTTTTTCGTGGAAAAACTATTTTGTTTGCATTAAATTTGTTTTAGAAATTGAATGTTTTTATCTTTCTGAAATCTTGGTATTCAGCCAGTTTTTTTAATTGTTCCCTTTTCGTTTAAGTAGTTGTTATTTGTAATAAAATTTATAAAGTTGATTGTGTGTACTTTGAAAGGAAAAAAAATCGAGAAATAAATTCTCGTCAAGATTTAATAAAAATAAAAACAACAGTTTGTCAATAAGTAAATGAAATAAATAAAATTAATAAATAAAAAAAATCTAAATTTTAAATTTTTAGAAATTTTAATTTTTCACATTTTTAAAGGTTATTTTTGCATAAAACTACTTTTTTGTAAAAATAATCACTTCTCCAAAATTGTGCATTCATTTGCTAATATAAATAGCATTTTGGGCAATTTATACGATAAAATAAAGTATGGGTCAGACAGGCATTGGAGGTGGTTAATAAAATAATTATACATGAATAACTTATCCAATAGCATAATCCATAGCATAAAAATTTTAAATGTATTAAAATTAATTTTAAAAAAATACTATGTCGTCAGTAGAAAAACATCCTTAGAGATTTAAATTGCATGAAAACTCAAAAAAGTCATTTATGTATGTATATAAGTACATAAGCTAAAATTCTGTTTCTTTCTCTTAATTTACTCATCATTTTTTTTAATTACTGTATGCATAGAAGGATAAAAAAATTTTATGTACTTAAACTTGATTAAACAAAAAGATTCAAGACTAGTCATTTTATAGGAATTTAAACCTCAATTTAAAGGAACTACAATAAGGAAAAGAAGAGCAAAATAACACTCAATATGTTATAAAATCTTACATGAATAATACTTTATCAAGTTATAGTAACTTTTCGATACTTTATCTAACTTTTATTTATCCTGTAAAAAATTACGGATAAAATTATGGTACAAAGTATCGGTACTCAGGGAGCCGGTATTTTTTACCGTAAAAACCATTTTTTCCGGAACATTTTACTGGACAAAAATTCAGATATGCCTTAATTTTTACAGCAATAATCATCGAAAAATCATTGAATCACTCTAATTAAATTAATATTGCTGTAAAAAGTATGGTATAATATTTTACGGAAAAAATGGGTTTTGTGGTAAAACAGATTTTACGGATTACGCAACCCAAGTGCCTTTACTTTATTTCGTAATTTGATCCGGAATTTTCCCCAGTATTGTTTTTAACCATACATTCAATAATAATTTATTTCCGAACTCATTTTTTTTTCTTTCAAACTATTTATTATATTCTGCCTCTAAAATTTAGTTACTTAACAATTTGAACATTTGAAGCTAATGTTCCATTACAACATAGCCTTAATTATTTAGATTTATTCTTAAACGTCGAGGCCTTTTTAGAGTTGGCGAAACCGAACGATTTTCTATTTTTCCAGGTTTTGAACTAGTTTTCAGGATGAGTCTGTAAATTTCATAACAACACTGACCCAGATTTTCATCACCACTTACAAGTCTCGTGGCCTTGAACTTCCTCTTCACTTCAGTGAGCAGAGAAGACGGTGATTTGCACCCCCCCCCTCACTTTTCAGCATCTTACCTGGAATTTAAGATCAGAGGAGGGCGTTCCTTCTCCTTGTTTTCTTTATTCGGAAGTCCGCAGGAGAATCAATAGACAGTTACTAATCTAGATATGCACTGATGATGACGCAGAATGCACTTAAGACATTTCAGCAAAACAAAGACAAATCTAAGTGATATTTAGTTCCAACTTACTAGATGGCAAATTTGGGAAAAAAGAAAGGTTCTCAGAGAGCAGAATTGTTTTTTTCTTTTTTTTTCCTTCTTTTTTTAATGTTTTTTTTATAATGTTTATTTTAAATTAGTGGATTGCTCTTTTAAATTAGTCGAAGGCAAAATTTTCTCACATAACGTAGTTCCAACAACATATTCATTTTGTTTGTATACTGTTCAGATTTTTGTTGCATGTTGAATCACAATATCGTTGCAGCCTTACAAGCCATCGTTGCCATGGTTGCAATCTTAATAAAAAGCTAAATTATACCATTAAATCTAACTTTTTAAAATTGCGTGCGTGATATGATTGTTAAACTTGAATGATTTGGATTATATATATATATATATATAATGTAAAGGTTCGCATCAGGGCGCATTGTATTACGTCAACGAGAAAGACATACCAAAATAAAAAATAATTATCCTAAGATAAAAATATCTCTTTATAATGCGTCTATGCCTCAGTTTCAGTAAACAGTTTTATTTGTCGAAAACAACTTTTTTCCCATATCATAGCTCCAGCAACAATTTCATATCGCCCACTACACAAATGTTTGGTGCATGTTAAACCACAATCTCGTTGTTACCTTACAAGTTACCGCTACCACTGCTGCAACCATAATAAGAGGTTTGGTTGTACTGGTTGTACCATCAGATTGCTTACTTGATATGATTGTTCAACTCGAATGGAATTATAGTTCAAATTAGCACTTTATTCAGTTTATGGCAAATTTGCTCCGTATTATCGTTCTAAGTACCGATATTATCATTCAACTCAGAATTAATTTGTATTTGTTTGATTTGGAATTATCAATAAAATTCTTTCTCTGAAGGATCATGCAAAAAATTTAAGAATGTTAAATTATTGAAAATATAAATAAACATTTTCTTCTTGATTTTTAAACAACTATGTATGTAAATATTTTGAAGACATCCCATTACTAATTAAAGTTTCAATATAATATAAAAAAATCCATATTAGGGAGAGAAAAAAAAGCATAATTTTTATAGTATGATATTCTGAATCCATCCACAGAACGAAACAAAGCAAAACTTTTTCTACCTTATATTCACCTCAAACTTTTATTAGGGAAAAATAAATGAAAAAAAGCCTTTTAAGTAAGTGATGCAGAACACTTTTAATTGTAAGTCCAATATACAACCAATCCTTTTTTAATAGCGTCACATCCTTTAAGTCCCACTACGCAGAATTGTTATAAATATAAATATTTTTTTTTTTTTACCAGAAATATTATTGCCATACAGTACGGTAATCCAGCAGAATTCTTTTTACTGCGCAAAAGCTATTATTATATAAGTATGTATTGTTTATATTTCAAAAGCAAAACAATTTTTTTTTTTATAGTTCTAATGCAAATTATCGCAGTGCGCCTACAACTTTCTCTGATTGACTTGATACGGGTGTAACAGGCATGAATTTTTCTTTTAAAAAACCCACTTATTAACATTTTTAATAAAAGTATTTTACAAAAATATTAGCTATAATTACCAAATAAATATTTTAAATACCGTATATTTTGTTTTTCATTACCAAGATTACGTTTTTTTTCCCTTTACCAGAAATGCCATCGCTGAACAGTACGACAATTTTACCAGAATTTTTTTTTCTGAGTATAAGCTGCTATTACCTAAGTTTATAATGTTTAGATTCTAAAAGCAAAATTATTGTTTGTTTATGTCTAATGAAAATTAAAACATCACGACTGCATCTTTCTCTCATTGACTTTATACGGATGTAGCAGGCATGG
Source organism: Parasteatoda lunata (assembly GCA_949128135.1). Lineage (NCBI taxonomy): Eukaryota > Metazoa > Arthropoda > Arachnida > Araneae > Theridiidae > Parasteatoda > Parasteatoda lunata. The sequence goes on along the minus strand of OX421975.1, from coordinate 59,050,471 downwards.
ATTATCTATAAAAAAACTCATTTAAGGCTTTTTTAATAAAAATACTTCACGACATATGAACTATTATTAACAAACGATTGGTTTAAATACCGTTTATTTTGGTTTTTATTGCCAAATTTATGCTTTATTTCCATTTATTTTTCAGCACTTTTTTGTAATTACCATACAGTATGGTAATTTTACCAGATTTCTTTCCTCCGTTATTATTTTTAAATTATATCAAAAGTGCTAAACTAATACTAACTTTTTAATAATTCTGGTTAGAAAGATTTACTGTTAAGGAACTCTAATTGAAAAACTTTCTTTCGGGGAAACCTCGTTTTTATAAAATAGTACATAAAAATATTTGTGAGCCTATTAACCAATAAAAAACTATTCATTTTAAAATATTTAAAACGAGAAATGAAATTGTTTCATTTTTTTATCATTAATAAATTAGGTTTTTATATAGTAGATTTTGTATATATATTATATATTACCTGATGAATTGGCAGTCCCGAAGGTGAAATTAGTCTAATTATGAACTTATTTTTGGTGTATATGAACTGAAAAAGAATAAAATTAAGCCGAATTATGGATTTCGTTGAAATGAAAACTAAAATAAATTGCTATGAACGTTGAAAATGGCTATTACGATAACATATTTATTAAAAAATTAAATTTTGTTTTACTTTGATTTGAAAAGCGCGACAGGGTATTTTAGTTTTAAATTCTACCCCTTTTCATAATGTATTCAATTTATTGATATTAAAAAAATTATGGTCTAAAAAGACGAACTGATAATATTTGCTTTCTCATTTCTTATTTTGTTTTTAAATTTATACATGCAATTGGTTTTTTTCTTCTTCTATTACTATACTTTTAATACCTTTTTTCATTTATTACCTTATTTTTCTTTGCGTATCAGCATGTTTTTATCAATCTTTATTTTTTGGTTTGATCATCAGCATATTGTTAAGCAATTTTTTCAATTTCAGTGTTTTTTGAATTAAGTGCTAATATAAATACTGATCTAAAAATATGCCGAAAATGTACTTTTCTTGTTTTTTTTAATCGTAAATGAATATTTAATTAAGTTCATTTAATTATTAATACATAATATTGTTTATTGCAATCACTTAAGAAATGGCATTCATTAATATCATTAATTGTTTCTTTTTAAAGTTACATTACGAGTCAACATTTTTATAACCTTAACTGCACTAAGAATAAAAGTATGATCAAAACTACCAAAACTACCAGAATATGTTTGCATTGTTTTTGACTCTATGGGAAGGCTAAAAAGCTGGGTGATTTTTACCGAGCAGCTCTGGTAATAATTTTTGCAAAATTAACAATGAAATATGGTTTTATGATATATGATAAAATTTAGTAAATGCAGTAGAATTTGGTAAGTTTATCATGATACCTTAACTCAGGGCATAAAAACCATTTATTCGATTAAATTCACCTGAATTTTCGGTAAATCGTTACTGTATGAATGGAAAAATTACCACCTCATTCGCTTAAATACCATATATTTTTATTTCATTGACTAGAACTATATCCTTTTTTTAATCTTTTTTTTACCAGGTTATTACCATACAGAACGGAAAATTTACCAGAAAGTTTTTCTTAGTACATCCAAAATTTTTTTTTCACATATGTGTATTTATTTACCACAAATATCAAAAAATTAATGTAAACGACACGATATTTAAAAACGAATTAAAGAGTGTAAAACAAAATAAAACTAATATATCTATAAGAAAACGGTTAAACGTTGTACTTAATTGTCGTTTAAATATCGTTATCCACCCTTATTAATTGAACCACAGTTCAAAAAGTATCTTATATATCTTCAAATAGTAATAGTATTTGAGATAACAGTGTGGATTTTATGATAGCAGCAAATTTGAACTATATTTAGGTTTAACACGATTCAAAATTTTTAACATATTAGAATACCGTGAGTATGTGAAAGTCATGAAATGCAGAAAGTAAATAAAAAAAGTTTTGCTACTTTAAATAGTCATACTTTTGCTCTATAATAATAAAAAGACAAATGTTATTAGTTTTATATTAATAGGTAATATAATAAAAGAGTATTCCTCATTTAAGATAGAGAAAAATCATTGTTTTGGCAGTTAAAAATATAGGTTAAAAATAATATTAATGAAAATTAAGGGCTCAAAAATTTTTTGAAAATTAGAACTGAAATTGGAATCTGGAATCTGGTCATTGGAATCATTGGAATCTGGTGTAAAAAGAATGAGCAATAACCCGTACAGTGGCATACTTTTTATTTAAATGCCCAAACTACTTCAGTGTCATAAGCAGTAAAATAGATCAAGTAGTAAAACAGTTTTTTAAAAAAAATACATCTATTTAAAAGTTTAATATAATAATTGAAAACGGATTGTACAAACACTTTCAGAAAAAAAAGGAAGGTTTATATTTGATGATTTCATGAAATTATTGTTCTAGTCACTGTTAAATTGGTTTAAAATACCACTCAGGGTATTGAAAATTTTGACCAGTAATTTATATTTATTATTATTGTTATTATTTAGAGAAGTAAAAAAAAGTTCAAAACTTTAAGCAATAAGGAATCTGTTAGTGCATAAACAGTAGGTTAAGTAAATATTTAATTCCAAGTTTACACAAAAGCTAATCCATTTAAAGTTTTTTTTTTATTCAGAGTAATATATTTTAAAAATTAAATTTTTTTCAATTCCTTCTTCTAACTAAATATTTTTCTATTATCTTACTTTAAATAAAATAAAAAGTCATAAAATTTTTGTCTCAAAGTATTTAAATTAATATGAAATTACAATTTTTAGTGAAATGAAGAAATTTTTAAGGAATAAAAAATAGTTTTTTAATACTATAAATATTATATGTCTGATGATAATATATATATATATATATATATATATATATATATATATTATCCTATTGATGATATAAATATTATCAATAAGATTTAAAGTTAACGATATATAATTGTATATAATATTCTTGAAATATGCAAATAACCCCTACTTTATATAAATTTCAAAACCTTTTCAGCAAAATAAATAAATAAATAAAAACTGAAAAATTTCATTCAGTTATTTATTTTTAGTAGTTTTTCTACCCTATATGAAAGGTCAGTCAACGTGTTAAAAGAGCTAAAAAAAAAAAAAAATTAAAAAAAAATCGAATCAAGTTTCTAAACTCCTCATTCTTTAGTTGACAACCTGTTGCCGAGGGCCTTATGGAAGAGTAGCAGAATTCCTAAAGAATAACGAATAATTTAATCTGTGTTTTTTGAAACTTTTTTTCGAGAAATAATTTTTGTATTGAAAATTTTTTGACTATATTTTGTTTTCAATATTATTGCATGTAAAGGTAAAAGGTACATGGGATGCAATTTAACTAAAAGATTAATTATTTTTATTTTCCAGAGTCCAGTACACTGTAAAAATTTGAATTTTGGTAAAAAGTACCGACACTCAGGGTGCTGGCCATAAAATTTCGCCGTAAAATCCATTTTTTTCCGGAATATATTACAGAAAAAAAATTTATTTACCGTAATTTTTATAATAATAATTAAAGTAAAGTCTCTGAATTACTACAATTAAATAAACCTGACTATAAATTTTTACATGAAGATTTTCTGTAGCAATTACCATATATTATTTTATGGTGAAAACTAATTTTACGGTATTAGGGATTTTACGGATGATGCATCCATAGTGCCGGTACTCCATACTGTATTTTGATGCGGATCTTTTTTACAGTGTCTACAACTTGTTTTTTTTTTCTTTCAAAAATTGTCTTTAAACAACTGATTTAATTTAAAACTACAGAATTACTTTGTGTGAGCATATTTGCTATGTAGTTTCAACCTTGTTTCATGATAATATCTGTGATATCGATAAAGTCTTGAGGTCGGTTGCTGAGTAGTGCAATAGACACAGAAATCACAAGACAATTTCTTCCCCTTAAGATTTATGTTTAAATTGAGAAAACGGCCTATCTGTGGGGCTCTGAGCCAAGAAGTACTTTCCCCTTTAAGGTGCTCTCTTGTCAAACGAAAGGCACACATTCCTGACTTATTTCGCAAGGCTTATGGCTGGCAAGTTTATCGTGTCAAGGTGTCATATAGACTATCATATAAACATATAGATACAATACATAAGCATATGACACATATAATCATATAGATTACAATTTTCTGTTAGTCATTAATTTAAAAAACTATTAAAAGTGTTTTATGGTCTTTCCAAATATTAGTTTCAAATAAATTTTAGTTTATCAAACTTTTATAAACAGATTTTGTGCTAAAAAGCTTCTTAACTAAAAACTAATAAAACCGTTTTTAATATTTTAATGCTGGTTATCTTTTTTTATAGAATTACTTGTTCAATTATAATTTACTTTGATAAATATGATATCAAGGATCATTTCGCTGGTCACGACAAATTATTTCAAGTCAACTTGCACTAATCGTAGATTTAAATCTAAGGAAAAAAAATGAATCCGCAGTTCTTCCTCATGGAGAAAAAATTCTGGTAAGACAACCATACTGTTTGGTTATGACAGTTCAGATAAAAATACTCTTATTTTTAGTTTATAAAATCAAACAAAAATTAGTTCATAAAAGGATACGGTATTTGAACCATTAATTTGCTAATTTTTCAGTTCATATGGTAGAGAATTATCGGAATGTCTGTTTTCCAAAATTATAGCTCTTATTAATATACATTAAATAAAAAATACAAAACAGAGAAGTAAATTTAACCGAACAAATGGTTTTCAGGTCATCCTCTAGGGTAGCATGATAAAATTTTAAAAAAAATTATGATATATTAAAACACCATAATTTATTTTTAGCTTTGCCAAAATCGTTACCAAATGCTACGAAAACAATTACCAAGATTTTTGGTTTTGGAGCTCATTGAGCCAAAAAAACAATAAATGTTACCGTATTCTGGTACTTTTGAAAATATTTTTCCCAGTGCTGGTATTGAATTTAATAGATTAAAAAAAATTTTTGTGCAAGTTATACAATTTACGAACATACAATTTTCTTTCAAAATATCACATTTTAATATTTTCTGGCTACTGAAACATATTCGATATTATTTTATTGTTTCATCTTTATCGATTGAAATCAATAACCTAATGATGAATTGTGCAGATAAAAATCCTGACACCTGAAACGACGAACTGTTCAGATTCTACTTAAAATAATAATGGGCTGAAATTGAGTATTATAAAAATTAAAAATGGAATCCGTTGTATATCTAGGTATCAAATTCTGTGAAATCAAATAAATTTGAGCATGCGTTACAATTTAATAATTTTAAGTGCATTTTTCATTTACAAATATGTCATGAAGTTTCCATTTTCAATACAAAAACAAAACCAATTATATACTTTTAATAGTTGTCATCTCAAGTCGATGGAACTCACTTATTTAATAATGAGTTATTTTGATAACGGATCTAGACTTTAAGGATCCTCTCTCTTGTCACGACAAATTATTCAGATTCTACTCGCACTAATAACGGACTGAAATCTCAATAAAAATATAAACAGAATCCGATGTGCATCCAGGTATGACGACTAGTAAACATGCCCTAGAGATACACATCCGAGATCTTGGATAGTTTTGATTTCTGACGTATGTATGACGTAACTCAAACACCAACCCAATAGCCTGGAAGGGAATATCTTCCGTTACCTGTGAAAAGCGTAAACTGGTGAACATCCTAGCATCTTGGTGACATGAATCTAAGTTATCTCATCATTTTGACCTCAAGAAAGGTCATTCTGTAGGTAGGCCGCTATAAAAGTGCCGGTTACTCACGCCCTCAGCCATTTCAAAATCGCTAGCTCTCGCGCAAACACTTGAGCAAGGGAACTCATCAATTGTTACCAACAGGTGAGTAATAATTTTAGGAAGAAAATGTTCTTTTCAACATTATCACACGGGAAATTATGTGCAACTTTATGGATATAATGGAAAACAACATCATGTATGGTGATCTTTGGGATAAAATACTTGATGATTGGGAATTTTTTTTAATCATATTATTCAATTAGGTTTCTATAACTTTATGATGACTATAAGTTTTTTTCTTTTGGATATTTTAGCAAAGGAGTAAATATTGATTTATGGAGAAATTATTTGATTTATGGTATTTGGATATAGATTTTTTTAATGTAGAATATGCTTCTTTTACGATAAAATAATGACAAATTGATAATTATTTTCGAACGTTATTTTCTTAATGTTATATGAAAAAAAAATAGAATTTTATCATTCTATTTGGTATAAATACTATAAGGAAAAGAATAAACTAATACCAACTTTAATAATCTCCATATGTGAGGAATTATTTTTATTATCAACCAATTAATAAATTAAAAAAAATTTAATCATAATTTTCTCTTGAAAAGTTAAATATGATTTTTTACTAATGTTCAATATATTTTGTTTATCTTATATAAATTATAAATTAAGTACTTATAATATGTTTCGTAAAAATCAAATAATTATTACTATTATAGGTATTATCAAAAGCTAATTAATCAAGGGAATTTTTTCTGCCCATAAATAAGTCTTATAAAATGTACAGCAGTTTTTCTTTCTTTATAAAGCACTCTGGTGTCCAATAATATTACCCGCAAGAATTTTTACCAACTTTTTTGTAAAGCATATCCAAGGTAATTTATATATTCGTTTGCAATAATGGTAACTTAAAGAAGACTATTATGGATGTAACGTATAATATTACATAGAGATTTAATGGATTTATTTAAAATTTTAGATTTTTCCAATTTTTACATTTTTAATTAAGATTTGTTACCATAAAGAATTGTATAACAACGTGTTATATAAATCTTGTACCATCAATCCAAAAAATATATTAAACTTTAAAAGAAAAATTTGTTACAATCAAGTAAAGATAAATCTTCAAATTTTGAATATTGAATAATTTCTTTATGGTTAAGAATGTTAAGAATATTATATGATAAAAGTACTTCCATTTGTAAAAAAAAATGTTTTGTTTCAGATTTTATTAAATAAAAAAAAAAAAAAAACATGGGACGTATTTCTAATCTTTTGATTGCTGGTTTATTCGCTTTCTGCACTGTTGTGTTAGGCCAACATTCATCCTCCCAACAACATGGTCAGCAGCAACAACAACATCATTCTCCAGCATATCTCATTCCTAGTCCTGTCACTAGACAATCAGGTCTAGGAGGAGCATTGAGTGGCCTTGGAGGTTTCGGAGGTGGACTTGGTGAGTTTTATACTTTTTCAATGATTTTTATCGATAGTGAAATTTACAACCTTTTTTATTCATTTTTTATTATAAATTATTGTTCATATTCTGTTCTATAAATTTTTATGTGGGTTTCATTTATCAATAACAAACGTACAATACGTTGGATAAGGCCAATAATTTTAGATAACTTTATAAATTTGACTATGAAACTGATTTTTTAAAAATTTGTGTATAATTTTTTGTGATCAAACTTACATATAAATGAATATATTTTTTTATAGTTTCTATTCAATAACTTAGTAATTAATCAATGATCTTGATTTAGTAATTAATCAATCATTAAAACAATAACTTTTGAATAAACTATCGATATTTTAGAAGCATTAATTCGGAAAATGTATGTAACTTACAATTTCTTTAACTCTGCTAATTTCTTTGTTAATTTTACTTAAAAACAAAACAAAAATATAATGTTTATTTAATATAAAAATTTTAAATCTGTGAGTTTTTAAGGGATTTTAAATCTTATAAAACTTCTATGATTTTATAAGGAATCAAAAAAATCTGTATATAAGTATCTATAAAATCTATATATTACTATATATATACTTATAGTAATTTCATTCGGTAACAGATAATTATCATGAACTTATCGCACTAAAAGATATATTTTATATAAATACTTATAAGTACGATTGTACATTTACTTGTACATTACTCTATTTTTATAAAAATATATAATGAATAAGTTAAAATAATTATAATACTACTAACATTAATTGATTTTTAAATTTTATTTTTAGTAACTAGTGTTAAAATCTTTTTGCAATTTTTAAAAAATTATGAGAAAATGCTTAATTTAATTATTTTTTAAATTGGACTGTAATGTATAACGGATATTTGTGCAGGTTTTCCAAAATTATGCATTTTGCTTAATTTAAAAGATTTTTATTAAGACACCTGTTTTAAATACTTATTACCATCACCTTTTGAAGAAACTTAACATAATATACAGCGGATGTTTCTTAAAAAAATGACGTTGCTGTGAAACGTTGCTAAAAAATAATTAAAATCAATAAATTTTAGCACACATTCGTATAGTTCCATTACATTCGATTTTCATTCATCTTTTTGAATTTTAAAGATGTTTTAATAAATTTTTATATGGCAAAATTTATATGGTATTTATATGATTTTTATATAGCAAATATTTGGTGCGTAAATTATTGTTGAAATATTAAAGACAAATTTGAAATTGAAGTAAACATGTAAGAGAAATTTTGTAGACAAATGGTGTTTTCTTTTGACGTTGCATTTATTTTGTTTAAAGAAATTGATGATTGCCATTCACGCAATTTAATATTGAATAGCAAGTTAAATTTATTGCGTCAAGATTTCTTTAAATTAACGGGGAATTTCTTTTAAGTAAGCCGCGTTTCTAATTCAAGAAATTTAAATTTTTTTTTCCTTTCGCCACATAAAATATGTATATTTATAGAATATTTTTATGATCATAAATAATCGTTAGTGACCCTCCACAACGCACTGGGGGTCATATTTTTTGTTCCTTTTATACAAGGTCTTGATGTTACCTGGCTGGTGATGGGGATTTCAAATCTAAAATTAGTTTTACTCGGAAAGCTACACGCAATTTTTTTTTAAAGTTTATTTTTTACTTGAATGTGCAAGTTTATGCAGTATATAAAACATATAGTTAATTATTATGTTTATTAAAAATAAAAATTTAAAATCTATGACAGTTAATAAGTGCATGTACACTTGTCTGTTCCTTTGAAGATAACACTTAAGATAAAGAAACATACGACCTTAACGTATCTCATCAAATACTATAATGTATTTTTTCCTTCTTCCTGCCACTCCCTACACGGCAGAGAAGTAGAGGCACCTAATTTTCGCTGTAGGGACTTTTAAATAATTCCTTGTGAAAAAACCTAATTCGAGCTGTAGTTTTAAAGACATTCAAAGGGACACGGTGAAGGTGTTAAACCTTCACCGTGTCCTTTAACAATAAAAAAATAAAGAAATGATTTACACAAATGATTACACAAATTAATGATTTACACAAATGATTTACAAAACACCTTTAACAATAAATAAATGATAAGCAGTATTAATCACATTAGATAAAGTTATGATAAATAAAACGAAATGTAGTTAACAGTATTTAATTTATTATTTTTAAATTTTAGGAGGTGGTGGAGGACTTAGCAGCCTCCTTAGTGGACTAGGTGGTCTTTCTGGTTCCTCCATGTTGTCCACAGCTTTGCCTCTCTTGATGGTTGTAGGCCTGGGTGCGATGCTACTGCCTGTGTTGGGCGGTGCCTTCTTCCGTGAAAGTCAAAAGAGAGGGCTGCCCAGTGTAAGCCCTGCATTCCTAGAAGGCGTTACTGACATTCTAGAAAAATTTATCAAAGCTTTAGACAATGTAGAAAAGAAGTACTAAGACACAATCTTATCAGGTAAATAATTAAATGTGAATGTCACTAATTTCCCCGAATTTTTTATCACTCACAGATAGATTTGGTCATTTTTACCAATAGACTGGATCATCGTCGATAGATGTTTGCATCTAGTGATAGTTGGGATCATCATACACCTATAGATGGGATCATTTAGTAATAGTTGGGATTATCATTCACTGATAGATGAGATAATTTAGTGATAGTTAGGATCATCATTCGCTGATAGATGAGATAATTTATTAATAGTTGGGATCATCATTCACTGATAGATGAGATAATTTAGTAATATTTGGGATGATCATTCCCCGAAAAATGGGATTAATCAATGACTCTTATAATTAAATATAAATATTTATTTATTACTTTTTGCTAATTAGTATTTAATTTTGTTTGGTTGATTTTCTGCATGATTAAATTAGTTCTTTGTACTTGAAGGAAGTATAATAAATTATATTTTAATGAATTAAATGTTTTACGACTTAATTATCTTCCGGTGCAGGCTTCTTAATTGTTTGTAAATGTTTTTCTCGATATCAATAATGAAATTTATCAATGTTCTGACAATAATCCGATCTATCTGATAGTAATCCAATTTATCCGTCCATGACAAAAGCTATTTAAAATCTAAAAATGATTCCTTCTATCGGTAAATTATCCAGTCTATTTGTCAAATGACCCTATCTATCTGTCAAGGATTCAAAATTCAGGGAAATATCAAATTGTTTGAGTAATTGATTACTAAGACTTAATATTATTATGGGTATCTCTAATGCTAGTTAATAACAGAATTTTATATATATTATATGGAAATATCGACGTTTTACTTTTTTCTCCGATTTAACTAATTTACATTAATTTTTACATTAGCCAATATTATCGTTACGTTTATAATATATATATATTTATATATATGTAACGATAATATTATGTATAACTATAATATTATGTATAACAATAATATTATAATAAAATGTATAAACATTGAAAGTTATATCTTATTCAATAAGTATCGTACCCGCGATACTATATTATTTAATATCTCTGTTGATAATGATCACAATAATATCGTTATAGTTAATAATCATACGCTTGATATTGATCGAAATGCATTCCCGATATGTAGATACTTTTTAAAACTTCATTATCTAGATGTTTAAAAATATTGATATTTCATGCTACATCGATGTATTACTCAGCTCTAGAGTTTACCAACATAAGTATCGCTGAATATGCTTTTGTGTACATATGTGCATCACATGTGCACTAATTGACTTACCCGGTCAGTTTTTTCCATTAGAATCACTGAGTATTTATAACTTATTTTGTAACTTTCATGCTGAGTATTTGTAACTTTCATGCTGAGAGTTTAAGATAAGTCGTTTTTCATTTAGTTAAATAGTTAGTTAAAAAATGAATAAATATTAGTTACAGCTATTAAATTTTGATATTTAAATCCCAGTGATGATTGGAACAAAATTACATTTCTTTTAATGAATTGAATAAAAAGAATAACTTAAAAAAAACAAGGTGAATTTAACTTCGATTATCATAATTGATTAAATCCTAAAAACCATATTTTTAGAACTAGTAGATATATTGGCTGTTATTCCTTTCATTGAAATAAAAATATAGAGAATTTTCTCAATTGTTCCATGCAATTTAAGTTTGCGAAGTATTTTCAAGCATAAGAAATAAGTTAAAACATGCAATATTTCCAAGATGTCCAAATTTCGACTGTGTAATAATAATATTTTAACTAAAGTTCATTTAAAAAATAAATCCAATTTTTTAAATTAAAAATTAAGCTAATTATTTTATCCAAAGAATGTGAATTGCAGTATTGAAAATTCTGTTTTTTAAAATTAATATTGTTCATATAAAATATAAGGCTGTTAAGTATATTTAAATTTCATTATGATGTATATTTGTTAAAAAGAAGTTTGCAGGGAGATTATAAAATAAACTTTTCAATATATGGCCTCCTGGCGCTATTAATGTTTAAAAAAAACTTATAAAATTTTGTATAAAGCTATTTTTAGGTATGGATAGTGTTTAGAAATATTATCTACCTCTAATATAATCTACCTAGTTGGTGAGAAAATTTCATATTTAGGAAAGGAACCTTTTTTTTTAAAATTAAAATGTGATCATTATAAAAATAACTTTGGAGCTGAAATGTTTTTTTTAACGTAAAAAATGGCGGAGTTAAGAAGAAAGCTTTTTTTAATATGAATTTTGTATTTGTCAGTGATGAATCACTGAGTGCGTTGTTACAACCGCGGTAAAGAAAAAGAAAGCACAACGATTTGTTAGCTGAATAAGTGTTCTCTTCATCTCTGTCTGGCGTATCCAAATTTAAGTTAAACTTTTTACACTGAAAATATCACATTTCAATGATAAAAAAATAGTTGTTACCGTTTGTAAATTTCAAAATACTGCGACTGTAACCGCAATCATGATTACTGCATAATCTTCTTTTAAATCTTAATTAAGAACATATTTTAAAATTCCTCGACACAAATTTTTATTCTGTTCGCTTGGACCATATGCCTGCTAGGTCATATGTTGGCAACGTGATTATGCTGTATTTTTCTTTTATATCTAGCCTCTTAAAAGATTCTAGGTTATAAATGTATAGTCTAAAGTAAAACAAACCGAACTGTAACCTTCTTCCTACCTAACCTAAAAATCTGTAACCTAAAAATTCTTTTGGATTAAAAGAAATTTTAACTGATGACGTTAAGTAAATAATTTAGTGAGAACAATGAAAAATTAAGAAAATAATTTGTCGAACTACACTGTTAAATTTTGTTGGTAAACCATATCATCTTCCCTAATTATGCGATACATGGTTGAACATGATTATATGTCCTTACTTTACTCAGTATCTTATTAAGGTTCAGAAAGTTTGTACCGTATTATATCTAACGGTACAGATATTATGCTTTACCGATTTTTCTAAATGTAATTTCCGTTTTTGAAAGCTATGCAGCGATTCAGACAGCTAAGTGGTTAAATGGGGCAATTTTTGCTAAATAAGTCGAAATAATTTTGTTGTTCAAGAAGTGTGACACCTTAGTATAGCCTCTTCAAAGAATCCTTGGTACGTGAGATCCTTAAGAGATGATTAGTTTGAAATGGATCATTGAACCCTGTATCATTCTTCATTAAAGTTGATGTGCCCTATATTTTGGCCTCGATACATCAATGATAAGCAATAACCTTAGCCTCGATTCATACCTTCGGGGTGAAGAGTTCCGGCTCACTACCGGTGTGTTTTTCTTCATCGGAATGCATTCTGAATATCAAGGTCATTCTTCAATTCAATTTCCTTTACTGATCATATCCTGACTTGATGATTTCCTTTGATATTTTATCGATACTTCGATACCGGAATATTTAAATCATGATCTATCGATATTTCATGATATAATACTGTTTATATATATATATATATATATATATATACACTTGATTTATTATCGTGTTTAATAATTAACGTTGGTAGGCAATGATCACCATTTAACCACAAAAAAGAAATAATAAAATAAAATAAAAAAGATAAAAATTTCTGAATTCCTGGACCAAATTTAAGGAATTACATGATAGAATAACACTCAAAAAATTAGTATACAGAGCAGTCTTTTTCTTAAGGGAATTACATAAAACTCGCATTTGCGTTACAAGAGGAAAACAGCTACAACCTCCCACAGTTGGTCTGACGGCAAGAAAACTCAAATCCAGGATGCGTCGTCTACCACTGAGGATATTTTGCATCACCACCACTGTGGTCGGTGCGAGTTGATTGCGGAATTCGTATCAACAAGCCATCGCCGGGCTTCGAACTCGGGACACGTCATTACATAAAGACAATTATTAATTTTCATTTTATGTAATTAAGTAAAGTAGTCAGAAATAAAGAACAAAATTTTAATTCACAGACAATTATAGAAGCTAAGAAGAGTAGCAATTTTACCATTTACGTAAGTTATGATTAGTGATTAATTTGAAAATACAAAGATTTTCAGTTTGGAAAAAATAATTTAAATTTTAAATTGTAAAATATCGGGCTATTATTTTACCACCTTGACGATAGGGTGAGAGAGCTTTGTAGACTTCTAATAATTATCGCTAATAACAATCGTTTTAGAAATGAAGATAATCTTTAGTTCTCGGCAAATTTTAAAAATCAAGATTTATGTACTGTGGTAATTATCATCGGAAGATATCGATATACAGTATTTCGATATATCTACTTCGCATGCCCAAATGAAATTATAACACTGACGATAATAACTTATTCGATAATTATCGTTATCGAAAAAATATCAAAAGATATCTCTTGGTATACAAATTTTTTGAAGTTTAAAAAAAATACTCAAATGAAAACAAATAATTTTTTGTTTTGTAGATAACAGTTCAACTTTAAAATTTGTCTTAATATTTTTATGATTTTCATTTTAGGAGATGTATAGGTAAGACAGAAGAGCTTTTCAATCATGCAAGAAAACCATCTTCTGATATTCAAGTTCCATTTCTTTCGTGACGTCATTCCATAGCCTTGACGGCAGGGATTGTTTCATCATTGTAATTTATATTACCCTCGGACCAAGCGGGTCTTGCTCCGTTTTTTTACAAAACAGTATTTATAAATAAATGTTTCATAATCAGTTTTTAATTATAGTAATATTTAAAGAATTAGGATAAAGTGTTTTTAATTGAATTTCTTATATTTATCCGAAAACATATATACTCTTGAAATGAGCAAGTGGTTCTGTGCAATAATTTTGTTAAGCTGCTTTTGCTTGTGCTTAATGTCCATGTTACTTTAATTTTGTGACGTTTAGGGTCTTTAGCCAATCGCTTTATTTCTTCTATGTGGAAATGGCTAGTTTTGCTTTTGCTTAGTTAAAGAATAAAATAATTTAAATGCTCGTAAGCTTTTGCACGTTAAAACTAGGGTTACCGTTCTATTACTTCTACTTGTACATATTAATAATGATTTTGCTTTTAAAAATGCTTATTGCTTTATGAATAGTTGCATTTCTTACTGTTTTGTCCATTAGAGCTTGTAGTTAGTAGTTGCTTTGCTTTAAACGCTTTTAGATTTGCTCTAAAATTAGTTGCTTGTTTGCTTAAATCGCAGCAATTGTTCTTTAATTAATGTTGCGCTCACTCATGTTATTGTTTTCTATCTTTAAACTGCCTTATTTATTGTTCTGAAAAATTATCCATACATCATGTTAGTATTTATAGATGTAATCAGTTTGTAAGTGGTTTTTTAGAATTTTGTCGATAAACTTTTTAAATGCAGTCTAGAAGTTAATATCGTTGAGCGAAATTAACTTCCAGAACATAATAATTATTAAAAGGCAATAAGCAATGTTATTATACAAAACGGAGTATTTTGAATCAAAATCATTTTAAAACGGTTTGCATCGGTATTTATTTGTCAATGTCTGTGATTGTGTGCAATGTGTTTGTCTTCTTTGAATTTAATAGAGTAGCCAAATGTGAAATTGTGTGAATTCTACAAAAAATGTATAGTGGTAATTAATAAATTTTTCAAATGAATATAGAGTTGTATTGTATTTTGAGCTTTAAATTATAAAAAAATATTGGTTATGTTGCATTATTAACCACTTTTTCCAGAATTTATAATGTCAAAATGATAAAAAGTTACCCTTTTGGGGTTTAAAGTTTCATATTTGGGGTTAAACAATTGAATTTTGATTTTTTTAAATCATAAATAAAAGTACACTTTTTGTTTTCATGTTCAAAAATGTATAGTTTAGAATATATAAATAAAAATAGAGAATTATACGAAATTTAAAATAAAAAATAAATGAAATATAAGAAGCATAAATTCAATATGAGATTCCTTCTGAGGATATGAATTCCTATTAATTTAACAAAACAAAGTGTTATTCACCTTAGGAAGCTCTATACAAAATAGAAAAACTAGATTCAAATTCAATGCAGAAAGGGCAAAATTAAAGCAAATAAATAATAAAGCAAAACTGTACAAAATATACAAGTAGAAATCTCAATGGAACACCGACGATCAAAATATACCAAATCGTATTTAAAATTAAATATAAAGTAACAGTAGAAATAATTATACACGAATGTAATTTTTAGGTTCTCTGGAATATAGTAAAAAATTTCCTGATCAAATTACTTAGGGTGCATCATTCTCAAAATTCGTTTTACCGTAAAATTTATTTTTAATGTAAATTATTATACGGTAAAATTCACTTTTACCTCAAAATATTATACCGTAATTTTTATGAAACCATTAATTTAATTGAGGTGATTCAGTGATTTTACTGAAATTATAACTGTAAAAATTTCGGTATATCAGATTTTTTTTTTTGTTACATGTTCCAGTAAAAAAGAAATTTTGCAGTAAAAGATACCAGCACCCTGAGTGCCGGTACTTTTTTCCGTAATTTGCAGTTTATATGTAAGAATCAAACTCAAGAACCGGGTTGAAAATAAAAAATACACGCATTTTTAATGAAAATTTAGATTTTTATATACATTTTCCAGACCTAACAGTTAAGTTTCATGATCTTTTTTATAATTAATTTACATTTTTAGTTGAAAATTATAATTAGTTTTGTGTTTATTCTTTTAATAAAAATAAAAATTTTCGCTTTTCATGCACAAAGACTTGAGCATAAAACCTTTTATGCTTAACCATATGTATCTATGAATATTAATTTCGAACACGATACAACTTAGACTTTTATTAATATTACCATTTTTCACCTTATCCGACATCGTTTTTCAGGTGAAAACCTTAGAAGTTCTAAAAAAAAGTGAAAGGTTCGATTAATAAAATAACAAGCCTCATTTTCACGTCACTGAGGGATAGTGGCTTTGGAGAATAACACCGCGTTTTTCATGTGGGCAATGAGATAATTCTGCTCTGAGTATTTTGTTGTTAAATTTGGAAATTTAAAAAATTCTTACTGTTCATTGTTAATTTTTGTAGGTGAGGAAAGAATATAAGTAAAATTTTACTACCGCTGTTTACTGTAATTTTCATAAAGCGTTCTCTCTACACGTACTACAGTAAGTAACTGAATACCACATAAAACTGATTTTTTTTGTTGTTGTTCAGGTATTCTTTGGAATATCTAAACACCAAAAATTCAGTTTTTTTGTGTTATTCGGATGCCCAGTGGCTGGGCATCCGAATCCTGGATGTCCAGCCCATCACACGTCCTGGGTTCGATACTCGGCCCGGGCAAAGTTAACTCGGCTTTTTATCCTTTCAGTGGGTAGATAAAATGAACACTAAGCATGCTTGGGGACTAAACATTAGGGTTTCCGCGTTCGGCTGACCACCCAACTGGAACATCTGCTCCCGGACCCCAGAACCCAAGGCCAAGAAAACTGAGATGAGCACAGTAGGTGGTCTTGGCCCTCTATGTCTGTCGTGCCACTGAGTTTAGTTTAGGTATTCGTTTGCAAGTTAGGGGTTTTGTAGAGTAACATGACGATTTCCAAAAAGGCAATGCGAGAATTCTGAGCTGGGCATTTTGCTGTTAAAAGTGGAAATTTCGGAGATTCTTACCGATCATTACTACGGAGGAGAGGAAAGTAAAATTTTATTTATGTTATTAATTGTAATTTTCCGAATGCATTCTTTTTGTACGTATAACACAATAAATAACCTAATAACACATAAAACTGATTTGTAGGTATAGAATAAAACGAATAAGCGAACATATGAAGAAATTGGAGAATCAATTATGAAATAGCGGATCAACAAATCAAAAAATCTGCGATGGGTGAATTGATAGACAAACGCATAAAATGAAATGTCGAATCATAGTATAGAATTAATGAATGAGCGAATATATGAAACAGCTAATTGATGAATAAGCGAATGCATGAAACAGTGAATTAATGGATAAGCGAACCAACCGCTGATTAATAACTGATTAGTTAATTTTCTGCTGTTATGGCTGCACATCCATAGGTATATATATTTACAGCAACATACACAAAAAAGCATTTAACATATTTCACTTTGGGGGCTTATATCTTTAGGCGGAGAAATTATGTAAGAGAAACATTTTTTGTGGAGTCTTAAGTTCCATTTAGTCTGCTCTCAATTTAATAAAAAATCATTGTAATACAAAAAGAAACGTAAGGTATAAAAAAATATTATAGAAAAACTGATGCAATGAATGCAGAAAAAATGGTGGTTTTTATGCAACAGTAAACTTTTTTACTAAAAAATTTCTTCAAATTTTATGTGTATATATCGCTGGTTCAAAACTAAAACGACACTTCTGCAACGTATTATGTTTGCAGATGTGTCGTTTTAATTTTGAACCAGCGATATACATATATATATATATATATATATATATATATATATATATATATATATATATATATATATATATATATATATATATATATATATATATATATATATATATATATATATATATATATATATATATATATATATATATATGCTATGAATTTGAAGAAGGTCATCATAAATTTTATTTGTTGGAAGTGAAGTATCTAGGTTTTCGAAATCAAAACAGTGGATTGAATCAACATTGTTTAAAGTATTTAGTGTATTTAAAACCTGAATGCTATTTTTAATATTCCAATTTAAAAATTTATTATTTTTAGTAACCTTATTAATTTTGTTATAAACTTTTTTAAGAATGTTCTCAAAGTAAATACCAATTTTTTTCATGTTACTGTTAACACCACTAGCAATAAACCTGAATTTGGTTGGAGTCTTATGGAATTTTGGATTTGCAAAAAGAAAAGGGAAATTTTTAATATTATTTGGTTTAATTTTAAGTCTTTTGTAAATGGCATTAATTTTATTAATAATAATATCACTTTTGGTCAAAAGTTTCTTTTTTATTCGATAGATTGTCATATGAGGAGAGTATCATACACACATAAAATGTTCCGTATGTTTGAATATTTTACGCATTTAACTCGTTAAGAACTAATTACAATCGAAAAACACTCAATCCATCGAAATATTAAAACACCAAAAATGCGGCTTATTATTGTCTCGCTAGAAGTTCTTTAAACATTAAGTTTTATAACAAATAATGTTTGTTGGTCGTGAAAATTTTACTTCTCGAAGTTTTTAAGTTTTTCAGCGAACGGTCGTAGATTTGATATGTGCTGCCATCTGGGAAGTAAAGAAAGAAATATCTTTCATTTTCTCCTTTTTAACATACATATTGTCCGACAGATTTCACATAATCTAAGATTTTTTATAATTTACACTATCCATAAAGCACACAATTCCTAGTATCTATGAAGCACATGTAATACATTAACTATAGTTCACATATTTTAAAGAAATCGTGTGCCTCTTTCACTTTATCTATGAAGTACATATTCTATTCGAGTATATCTATAATGACAAATAATATAAGTATGTATACATCATAGGAAATTTACATTTTCTACGATGTATACATACTTTACGATAACAATAAAACTTATTTTCGCTATTTATGCACATTTTTTGCACCAATTATGTTGAACTTATTTTACAGTATTTATCTTTTCGAGAAAAATAAGAATTCATGTTCACTGTGTGATGTGTATTCAAAAGACCTGTAATTTTATAAAATGTTTTTTTTTTTCCTCATTTATCATTTTTTTCTTATTTGCCATTAAAATTTTACGAAATAAGATTGTTTGTAATACTATACATTTTCCAACTGCAACTAGTTATAATGTCAAGTTGAATATTAAAGAAAGAAAGAGAATTTTTAGTTTATTGGATATCCAGAGTGTTGCAAACCTTTTACTCCTTCCTAGTACAGACACGATTGGCTGTTACTTCAGGAGCTAAATTATAACTTTAATTTTTAGAAAGTTAATTGAGCATAGCAGTCATAAAAAAAATATTTAAAAATTTATTTCCCCGAAATAATTGACGCTAGATCTTACATTTAATATTTACATAATAGTTTATTTTATAATGAGCACCAAAGTAAACGAAAGTTTTTGGTATAAAAAAGTATTATATAATATTTATTCATTCGTGATACATTAAATTTATCGATATCATACTTTTATTTTACAGCTACTTACAACAGAAATAAAGAAATTATTTGGTGTTATGTATTTTTTTTTTTTTTACCTAATATAAAAAAGAAAGCTTTTTCGCCATTTGTCATTAGTAAGATCCTTCAGTTCGGTTGTTGGACTAACAACCCTATCCTGTGAAAAACCTTTCTTGTTGCAATGTCCAACGTAGTAAGTAGTGGTGGGCAATAACAGAGGTATTTTCAAATAACAGGTTATAGCTGTTACAATACAAAAAAATACCTGTTCCAAATACCTGTTCCAGAAAATATTGGACTCACGGAAATCTGCTTGTAAACCGCAAGATTCGGATTCCAGAATATACGCACACTCTATCAGAGTAAAATTATGCAAATATTGACACATACATATTGAAATGGCTGACAATACAGGAAAGGCGCTGGACTGGCAGCGGATTTTTGGGAGAAAGAAATCATGCTTTCTAAGTAGAAATCAAGTATTTAATCTCCGATGTACAAAAAAGGGTGATATACTATCGAAATAAGAACAGAAATAAAGTATCAAAATGACGTCTTTAAATCAGAAAAAGATTTACAGCAGTCAATCGCTGCTTCTTTGGTTAAAAATCATTATTGAAATCCCATTTAATAAAAAGAGGAGCAAATCATTCTGTACAAAGGTATTTATAAAATCAGTCTTGGCTTATGTCTCAGAGACATGAACCTCGGCAAAAAAGGAGGGGAAGATCTTGGCCATTTTTGAAAGACGGGTTTTGAGACTTATCTCAATGTAACTGTAGAACTCTGCTCTTTCGAAATTTATAAATTTTTAAAAAAAAAAGAGGATTGTGTTAAATTTATAAAACCGGTAGAATGTGGTGAGCAAGTCACCTAATAAGATTGAACCCAGAGCGAACAGCATTTAGGGTTTTGAATACGAACATTACTAACCAACGGCTGAGAGGAAGACATAAAAAGAGATGTAAAAACTTGGTGTAATAATGGATGAAAGATTTAGTGGTTGCCATCCTGAAAGTGAAGAACTAGAAATGTGTTCTTTTCTATAGTTCTCTTATTATTAAATGAATATTAGTGGACTATTAATGGATTAGTGGATGAAAGACTTAGTGGTGACAATCCTGAAAGTGAAGAACTAGAAATGTGTTCTTTTCTATAGTTCTCTTTTTATTAAATGAATATTAGTGGATTATTAATGGATTAGTGGATGAAAGACTTAGTGGTGTCCATCCTGAAAGTGAAGAATTAAAAATGTGTTCTTTTCTTTAGTTCTCTTTTTATTAAATGAATATTAGTGGATTATTAATGGATTAGTGGATGAAAGACTTATTGGTGACAATCCTGAAAGTGAAGAACTAGAAATGTGTTCTTTTCTATAGTTCTCTTTTTATTAAATGAATATTAGTGGATTATTAATTGATTAGGGGATGAAAGACTTATTGGTGTCCATCCTGACAGTGAAGAACTAGTAATCTGTTATTTTCTCTAGTTCTCTTTTTATTAAATGGGAAAAGAGCATTTGGGAAAAGCTTCTAAGAAAGGCCCAGGCTCGCAAAGGGTTGCCAATGCTGTTGATGTTGAAGAAAAAAAAAACTTTAAAGATGGTAACTTATACTTTGCTTCTGTTTTGTAAATTTTTCTGAAGTAGGGGTTAAATCAATTGATTATTTTTTGTATAAAGGCTGTTACATATGTAACAATGTAAAGAAACCTCTAGAATTTATTTAAAAAATGTTTGGGCCATTGAAGTTTTAATTTTCTAATATAAATGTTTCTAACAAGCTTTTAAATGCTATCCCACACGATTCACGGAATATTTAGATTTCTAAAATAAATAACTCTTACTTGTGTCCATCTTTAAAATAGTACTTTGTACTATTAGTACTTTGCTACCGTTTTGCAAACTTTTCTAAAGAGGGTGATCAAATTAAGTGTTTTGCTAAGTAAAATGTAGTGTTGAGTTTTAAATTTTATTTAAAAATTTGGAAAGTGGATGCTTAAATTTTCTGAAATAAATATTTCAACTAATAGTACATATCTATTTTGTAAATTTTGCAAAGGTTGCTTAGGTGAGGGTAGTTTATTTTGGTTAAAAAGTGTTTATATACGTATTAATGTAAAAGAAATTTACAAGATTTATTTAAAAAATTTGACAAATGGAAGTTTTCGTTTTCTGAGAATAAATATTTTTGGCTTATGTTAATTTTTAATATAGTAAATTCTTTTTTCTATAAATTTATAATTATCGATATATAGTGTTATTTTATTTTATAACCGTCATTGAACAGCCAACTCAATTTTGGGATAACGGCTGCTAATGTTCAACTCCATAGCCTTGTAAATTTGAACCCAATCCAAAAGACAAGGGTACTCCTGGATCAAGTATAGGGAGAAATTTGTTCTTCATTGAGGACTTTTCGATGCAACTAACCAGCATTTGCGTTGCATGGAACGGAAAACCTTTAAGGTTAGCCTAACGGCAAGCGGACTCTAACCCTTGATTTGTCTACCTCTGAGGATATTTTACGTCAGCACTGTAGTCGGTGCGAGCCGAGTAAGGAATTCGTATGGACCAACAATCGCAGGGTTCCACTCGTTTCGCCTCATTGGAAAGCGAACGCTTTATTTACTGAGAAACCATGGCTTTTTGATCCCATTCTTTAATATCAGATTAGTTTTGTTTAAATGTTTAGGATCATAAATTTAAAGAAATTTCACAAAATGCTCACACCTTAGGTAACATTCAGTCGACTTTGCGTCTTCCTGTCTTGGTTTAAGAAAAAGTCTCCTTTTTTCGTAACCCCTCTCTGTTTTTTCGTTAAAAAAACTATATTTAAATATTGAATCAAATTACATTGCTGACCACCCAAATTGCAACACTAAGAAAGACAAGAGATATCACAACAAAATTAATTTTGTATATAAAATGTTGACCAAGTATCAAATGATTAAATTTATAGACTTCTGTGAAGTGTGGTTCCTGCCAAAATCAGTAGCCAGAGTAGCCGCCATTGTTGGAGATCACCGCTGCCTCATGCCTCGGCATTGATACAAAGAGATTTTGGATGTGTTCTTGGGGTACAGCAAACCAGGCAGCTTCCACTCGTTGCCAAAGGTGATCTGGTGTGGCAGATGGGGATGTAATCTGGGTCATTCGTTGAGCAATCATGGACCACATGTTTTCCATCGGCGAAAGATCCGGAGAGCGAGCTGGCCAGGGAAGCAATTCAATCTGGTGATTGACGAAGAACCCTTGGACAATGCTTGCCACGTGTGGTCGCGCATTATCCTGTTGAAATATGGCTGTGGGCAAGCTCCGAAGGTAAGGAAGGACAACTGGCTCTAGCACCTCGGAGATGTAGCGCTGGCTGTTTAAAGTACCGGCAATGCGTACTAGAGAAGTGCGAGAGTAATATCCAATACCACCCCATACCATAATACCCGGTGCAGAATCAGTGTGGCGGTGCATAACGCAGCTGTTCAACATCCTCTCTCCACGGTGTCTCCAGACTCGAATGCGATCATCGTGGTGTTGCAGACAGAAGCGTGACTCGTCAGTCAAAGGTAGACGAAGCAATAGACGTCTTGCGGACAGATCACTCAGCTGTAAACGGCATCGAATGGTATGGCAGACACTGGATGATGCTTTACAGACTGAATGTTCTGTGCTATGGTTTGTGATGAGACTAAGCGATCAGTCACTGCCATGCGCACGATTCACCTGTCATCTCGTGAAGTAGTGCACTGAGGTGGATGCAATCGAACACGTCGGTTCGTCGCACCCTCCAACGATCACATATCCGCATTACAGTTGTTTGGTTTCGTCCAACACGACTAGTAATTTCCCTGAAAGATAATCCACAATCTCGGTAGGCTACTATCCTTCCTCGGTTGAACTCAGATACTTGATCAAAAGATGATCGCTGTTTCTACGAGGCATAATTGATCGTTTTTTTGAAAAAGCCACAAGAAAAACACAATTGCCGAACTTAAAATCGTCGAAATCTCCAAGCCTTAAATAATGCTTTGAAGTGGCATCACAGGCGCGCGTAATGTGCGTCTGCGCAGAAATTCTAATCATTTGCATATCTCACCATCGCTAATCCATGTTGTAAATTTCATGTTATTCGCATGCTTCCTTCAGGGTGATGCATTTACGGTGGCCAGCAGTGTAAAACAAAAAATGGCGTGCAAAAAATTTAAAAATATGTCCACCCCTATATTATTGTTATATATTTTCTTTACTTTACTTTTTTGAAGTAAATGAGACTTTTTTTTACAGTTTTCTATAAATATTTGTTGATTGAAATGAGATACGTGGTACTAAAGAAAAAAAATTCTACAATTCACAACTCTTTGGTAAATTTTTACACAGAGTGTGGTCAAAGTAAGTCAAATAATACTTTTAATTTCGTTTGGCAGGATGACTTTCCAATGTGTATTCCTAAATAATGCTGCCATAATTTGTTTGTATTTTGATATTTTGGTGAAAAAACTACCATTTGAAATTTCATAATTTACTCTACTCAGGAAAAAAATTCTGGCAAAAATGTATGGTAGTAATATTTATGGTAGGAAAAAAACATAATTATTTTTAATGTTACCAAAATATACAGTATTTAACTATTCTTTTTGTAATTCTTCCTTTCATATGGTAACGGTCCACCGAAAATTCTCATTTTCAAAACTATATTTTTTATTACCACACATTTAGAAAAACTGAAAAATTGATTTAACCAAATGTATGGATTTAATGCTCTGTAGTATCATGATAAAATTAAAAAATTTTACCACATTTACCAAATCTTATCACATATTATAAAACCATATTTCATTGTTAGTTTTACAAAAATCTTTACCAAAGCGTTTCGCTAAAAATTACCGATAGTTTTGGTGATCCCGTAGAGGTTAACATAACATGTTTGATCTTGGAGTAAACATTTTCATTTTCTGTGTTTAGAACTTTCATGCACCCTTTGAATTGCATATGAAAGTCCGATTTGGTATTAATATTGAAAATGTGTTGTGTTCCTATAAAAAGTGTTCCGTCACACAACTTTTAGGGTTGTTCAACATCTGATTCAGAGAAATATTGCACCACAGTTCAGTTTTTACAACGTGGAATAAAGTATTTGAATTGAATGATATACATATATTACATTATGTGTTGAAAATGTTTTTGCATTGCCATTAGTTGTAAAGGACAAAATTTGAGCAGTATCACACAAAAGTTCCTTATAAATTAAAAATTCAAAAGAAAAAACCTAATGAAATTCTAATACTCCAAAGTAGATTGAACAATTATTCTCAAAGTTCGTATATTTTATTAAAATTACCTAATACAAAAACTTTTGTGCCTCATAGTTCAAAAATTTTTTCAAATAAATTACAAAAAATAATAAATTGAAGAAAAACTTTTTTGTTTGAAACTACGAGGAATGTTTTTTTTTTTTAAGTATAGTCCGTTTTATTGTGAACAATAATATGTGACGCGTGCGTCGCAATGAGTGCTTGTGTCGTGTCCCGGCATTCCTGGGGAACAACAATGCTCAGTTGCAGCTGTGTAGATAAACTGTACGGTCAGTTCTACATATGTCTTTAAAAAAAATGTTCAAATTTCACTGACAGATTTGTGAAGTAGCAAAATTCCCTGCCAAGCTGACAGGGAATTTTGCTACTGTATGACAATGACTCTTTCCTTAGCTCAGATCCTAGTTTTATTGGACTCTTTTGGTTGGGAAGTGTTGAACCAATCCTCCCTACAGGCCAGACCTTGTGCTGAGTGATTTTCCTCTTTTCCGATATTTCAAACATCATTTTGGCGGCAATCTCTACAACAGTGACGAATGCGTGAAAACGGCCGTGACCTCTTGGTTAAGGTAGTAGGCGCCAAGTTTGTATGTAGAGGGCATTCTAAATCTAGTTATAAGGTAAGATAAATGTTTAAACAAACTTGACAACTATGCTTGAAAAAAAAGAGAGAAACGTATGTAGAATCTAAAAATAAATATGCTTCTTAAAAATTTTCCTTCGTTTGGCTTTTATTTTCTAACGGCCCTTACTTAAAAAATAACCCTCGTATATTTGGAAAAGCGATTTGTATAATTATGTTCAAAATTTGTCTGATTCAATTAAATCACTTTAAAGACATGACAAAATAGGTTGAATGTAAAATTGTCAATAAGAAAACCAAATTTTCGTCTACTCTTCTGTCTACGGTATTGGGAGCAACCACATTGCGGTTACTGCAAAGGTCAAAAATCCGAAATCGGTGAAGCAGGGATATTCAGAGAAATATGTTCCGTGTCTGATTTCATACATTAATTATTAGTTATAACTGATTAATTTGCATATCAAACGAACCATTAAGATGTGGTTTTTATTACGTAAGAATCCGATGATTAGATCAAAAGTTATTAAGGTATTTTTTTTTTTTTTTTTTTGCATTCTATTAAATACATAAATGATAAGAAATCGGGTTATAGCAATGTCTGCGTCAGGAACAGTTAATTGATTTTTCGAATCTGCCGTGAATTATGTCGGCCAGTGACTCTGCATTACTTATCTGTCACGATCTAAATTAGGAAAGAAGTGAGAACTATATCTTGCTACAATGCCTTCGAGCAAGCCTTTTATCTTGTCTAGCTGTAATTTACATCTGTTTTACACGTTGATAGGCCACGTGAATTTTTTTAACAGTATTAAAATATTTTTTATTGTTTTATAAATCACAGTCTTTAAATTAGGTTTTATGCTGGATAGTTGAATTCCCAGGTCTGCAGCAATAATTTTTGGCTTTTGCATTAGTTGAAATTTAATGAATTTTGCTTATTTTAGGTTTTTGAAAAAGAATTTTTATAAACTAGGTAAAAAACATATTTCTTTGTTCTTGAATTTGATTATTTTATTTTAAATTTTTAAGTTCGATTAGAAATACTGATGCTATCTGTGAATGCATATATGCCTTTTTTTGAAATTTATTCAACATATAATTTCATATAAGAACTATAGTTTCATATAAGAACTATATTTTTAAAAACAACAATTTCCAGTCAACCAAAAAATTACGAAATAAATTATTTAAGAATAGTATAATTTAGTTTTATTACATAAGTTTTTCATCTCTCTTTTTTTTTTAATCAGAACAGTGCAGTAATTTTGCGAGTTCGGAATTTTATTTTCTCCGTGTATGCATCGTTCGTATTAACCTTCTGGAGGTTACGCACCCAGAAAATTGCATTTCAAGTTGTATTCTTCTCAGCTCTCCGAAGTTATTAGGTTAGCAAAAGGTTCATAGTAAAAAAATATACAGCAAACGTAGTATCCAATTAAAAAAAAAAAAAAAACAATATTTAAAAAAAAAAAATATATATATATATATATATATATATATATATATATATATATAATATTTTTCCAGTAGATAAAAAATCAGGAAATAGTAATAGTATAATAGTTATAGTAATAGTCAGACATCGCTGAAAAGGGCCGTGGAAACACTTTCACGATAGATGCTGTAAAAAAAAGCAACACATTACCCCAACGGCCTGCTGTGAGCAAGGAGAAACCGAAGGTTAAGGTACCACAATTTCGTGATCAGAGACGTGATTGTGTAGATATGTTCAGCATTGCACGCCTAATCTTCCAATTTATTCTGATCACAAGGTAAGATATGCATGTGTTCTAAAAGAAAACGATGTTGTGATCGTTAATAAATGATAACGTAGGTTGCGTTGATCTCTATAGTTGGATGGTATATAATTTCATGTATAGCGCTAAACTGAAAGAAAAAGTTTCAAGCATTTATTGCTCTTTCGCTACTATTTAAATATAAAAAAAATATTCCGATTAAATCGGAACTGCGTGTGTTCTTGAAGAAAACGATGTTGTGATCGACTTCTCTGATAAATGATTACGTAGGTTGCGTTGCTCTAAATAAAGAATCCATATGGATTTAAAAATCTTACTTTTGATAATCTTTAAGTAAACCAGAGCAGATAAATGTGCTTAGTTCAAAATTATTCTTAAAGAACGTGATGAAAATAGAAATGTTACTTTAAATGCTCTATATTTTACTAGTTATTGAAAAAGAGCACATTTTTATTTGTATAGTTATCTCCGCCCCATTGATATCGTCTTCTTATTTCTAATATTCAAAAACCTGATAAATTCTTAAATGCTGTTAGATAACTTTCATTTGCATAGTTGCCTGCTACTACAAATTGTCCGAAGTATTTCTTTCTCATATTTAATGTTAATTAAACTTATAAATTTCTATTTAATTCTTAAACAGACAATTTTAATTTTAAATGATGTTGATTACCACTACAAGTAAAAGAATCAATCATGTATATAAGAGCTTATTATTGAAATGATAGTATGCCAAGAAATCCCAGTTTCCAATTAGTCTACTTCAGATGAAAAAGTGTAAAGCCCACTACGCGGGCAGGTACATTGTATATCTTCCTATCTAGTCTAGTCTAGTCGATAGTATGCCAAAGACAAAGTAGGCAATTTGAGGAATCAAAAAAGGGAATAAAATCATTTCTATTTACAATTAGATTTAGATTAATATATACAATTATATTAATTGTATACTTATGTATTATTGTAATGCATAACTGTATTAGTATAAACAAATGTATTATTGAAATGTGCAGTTGTATTATTGTAAATTAATTTATACACTTATATCAATTTATTACTTGTATATACAATTACAATTACTTGTATTTTAACTAATATCCCTCTTCCAATTTAGAATTTAATCCTCAGAAAGAGTAAAAGTTAACAAATACGGATTTCGCATTTGCTGAACTTTTCACTTTACATAACTTTACAATACATTTCTTCCTAACGCAAGAACTATAAGTTATAGAAAGTTCACACTACGACAAAAATAAATAAATTACGATGTAAAAAAAAATTAAAATTCGATAATTATAAGTAGTGCAATAAAAAATACCTTGCAGGCCACTCTGAATTACGGCGGAATGCAGCGAAAGAAGTGAATCGTGCCATTTTTATTTATGACTATTATGGCCGTTTATTTATGTTCATTTTTGTTTATGAACTAAACACGCAGTTTCTAAGAAATTCTAATTTATTTAAAAGTCATAACAATTTTAAGAGCGATTTCGCGTTTTCCCCATTTTTTTTCGCATTTAATAATTGTTTATATTTGAAGACAGCTGAATCAGATGACATTTTCAGAGTGGCTATAATCAAGGTAAGAAAAAAAAAAAGTTGTGTCCTAACTATTTTATTACAGATTGCGATAATAATTCTTTGCCTTTTTTTTTATGCCACTACTTAATTTGAAATAAAAATTATGCAAGCATTCTGAAAACTAATGCGGATTAGTTATGTCAAAATTAAAGTGAAAACAGAAACAATTCTGCTGCATTAAACGTATCTGTACTGATGCGAACACTTTATGTTATTTTCCCTTATTTAAAAATATACCTGAAAATATCACTTACCTGCTTCATTCACTGTGACCGGCATTTATCGATTGTTGTAGAAATACATATCTCTCTCAATATCTTTATTTTATCTGCTCGTACTTCAGTTAATGTCGAAAGTAACGAAAAAGAGCAAACGATTAGATGTTGACAAATAGAAGACTTCCAGAGAAATAACATCGGTTTCATATTGAAATTAATATAAGGATATAAGTTTATCGTTATCGATTGTAAAGAGTAAAATTACTGTTCTTTTATTCTTTTTTATTGAGTTTCTACTTTTAAATTGTATTAATACAATTGTACTGTATTCCTACTTTTAAAATTTTTTAAAGTACAAATGATTCTTTTTTTTTAAATTAATGTACCCATTCATTGCAATAAATTTATTAAAAAAATTAACTTACATACAACTATGATAATTATCTGTTTTATTGACAAAAAGTTTTTCTGGGAAAGATGAACAAAGAAAAAAACAATGAGGAATGTGCAACGAGGGAATTAGTGACCACAGCGAAAAGAGAGCTAAGCCTCCAAGTTTGTTTTAAAAAAAATATCTTATGATTTTCTTTGACCTCTAACAAACGGAAAGAAACTGGAGATAGAAAAAACAATAACAAAGATTCAAAATTTATATAAAATTTCAATGCTTACGAATGCTTTCAATCCCAAGAATCTAATACGATCGAACTTCGAAATACGATCCCAATGCTTTTAGACAAAAAATTTTTTTAAAGAAATTTAAAAATTTCTCTTCCAATTAAAGATTTTCTATACAAATAGTGTCTTAAAATTATTTCACTAGAATTTAGATTTTTTTAAATAATCTAAAACGTATTTTTTTTTTCGTTTTCGTAAAGAATATTAAAAAGGCGTCTTTCTCCAATCAAAAAGCTTTATCCACATTACACACAAATAAATAGTCGTTTTTCAGAAAATGAATGTTGCTTGAGGGGCCTTTTATCAAAATTTTAAGTTATTTTCAAAATTTTCAGCCCATCAAATTTTAACTCGATACCTGTATTTTGAAGAGCTACAGAGCTACCAATTATGGTATTTTTTTCCCTAAAATAAAAATATACTGTGATTTTTTTTTTTATCAAGGAATCCTTAATTGCTTTTAAGATGGATTTAAGCATATTCGTTTAAAAAATATTATGATACATTATGCATCAAAGAAAGGACAGTAGTCTAGTAAAACTAATTAAAACCACCAACTTTAGAGAAGTCATATTGCAAGTTTCAATAAAAAGTTCTTAAGTTTTAACTTAAAAATTAACATCTAAAAGAGAAATGATCTAAATGTAAATAGTGTAATAAAAATTCACTCTCATTTATATGAAACTATTTTAAGTCACGTAAAAAATTGAAAACATAAATAATCGTGACATGAAACGGAAATGTTGGCAAATATAATTTTTCTTAAACAAGGAAGCCTGAGAGCTTTTCAGATAAACATATTTGTTCAGAAGAGGAGATTATGAGACATTATGGTAAGGAAACAAAAGTGACAGCCTCCAGCTACAGTGAAACTTTTTAGAGTATCTAGATTTAGAGAAATAAATTGCAAATCTCAATTCAATGTGTCAAAAAAAAGGTATTAAAAGATTCTAAGTGAAAAATATTTAAAATATTTATGACTATGCATATATATATACACCGGAGAGCCATTATATTATGACCACCCTCCATCTTTAACAATGGGCTCGCCCAGGTTTTCATGGTTTTTCGCCCAGGAACAATGTTTTCATAGAGCACGTTACGACCCATAATCCTCATAGAACATTCCCTGACGTCTGTAAGCTACTTGAAGATAGTTGCAGACCAGGTTCACCCATTCATGGCAAAATGTTTTCCTGCGGGGGATGGTGTTTACCAGCAGGATAATGCTCCATGTCATAAGGGTCGAATCGTCATGGATTGGTTCGAGGAACATTCCAGTGAGTTTCAAGTCATGTCTTGGCCCCCAAATTCACCTAACCTTAATCCAATAGAGCATTTATGGTCCTACTTGGAAAACCAAATTCGTGCTGCCACGCTACCCCTTCGCAATGTGAGGGAATTGCAGGACCAGTTGATGAGCGCTTCGTACCAGATACCTCAGACTACCTATCAGCACCTTGTGGAATCAATGCCACGGCGGGTGCTAGCAGTTTTGGGGACTAAAGGTAGTCCTACATGTTATTAGCAGGGTGGTCATAATGTAATGGCTGGCTCTTCGGTATATATATATATATATATATATATATATATATATATATATATATATATATATATATATATATATATATATATATATATATATATATATATATATATATATTCGGTGATTCTCACGAAATATGACATTTTACAGTCTCTTGCTCCGAGCTAATATATACTATTGAAAGAACCTTTTTTTAAGAATTTTAATAAATAGCATTTCTGTTAGCATTTAAAAATGACCGTGTACTAGCATCGAGTGTTTTGTATATTTATAAATTTTAATTGAATTTCAAAATGTCATGTTTCTGATACGTCACAAACAATATCTCCAATAATAACTAGCTTCAAAACTTCGCATAAATTTTTCAATATCTAATTTTTTTATCTCAACCGTTGTAAGCATTTCTAGAATATTCGCAGAGGGTATTATTTACTAAAACTTCGTTTAAAATAATTTTTTCTGTCAATGATTTGTTTGTTAAAGGAAAATCTGTCTTTTTTCTGGCTACTTTTATATAGTGATTTATAACCAAAATAGATAGCGCCTGCAATCAATATCTTATGTTAATAGATATTGTTGATTAGATACCACTCTATCTGAACATGTCTTGTTGCATGAATAAAGAACCAACTTTCTGATTCAAAATATGTTTCAAACATTTTTTCAAATTGAGTAGATTTTTATGTTGCCATTTTCCTGCCTTCTTGAAATCATTAATAACATATACTACATAGATTTACCTGAATTATTTCAAGAAATCCTGTTGTTTTCTGCGGAATGTAAACATCTTAGACCGAAATGTTAAATTGAAGTTAAGTTAAATGCTATATAATGGCAAATCGTCATTACCCTGGCTTTCATTTTCCTGGCTTATGAATTCCAGGATATTGAAACAATTACTAGAAATGTTTTTAAACAGTTGAATTTAAATAGAAAAAGCAAATATTAACATAATATCAAGTTTATGTAAGATTGTTATATGCTTGAATATAATCAAAGTTATTTTTTTATTAATGATTGATTATTATACACAATTTTATTCTGTACATATCAGCAACAAAAACATTTTTTATTCTTTCTACAGTGGATAAAAGAATTAATTTAAGCAATTCATGGTCCACCTAACGCAAAGGCTTAAGTTGAGTTTCTTACTATTAGCTTAAAATGACTGTTTTTTTTTTTTTTTTTAACTTCTAGGTTAATATGACATTTTCCTGGCATTCAAGATTTGGTGAATTTCTATTTTATTTTTTTCTCGAGCAAATGTCAATAAACTACATTGCTGTCTGTAAGATATTAATATAAATGTAACTAAAGAAGTATTCAAAAAAAATTTTGATTATTTTGAAGATTTTAAATTTGAAGAAATGTTTTGGTCCCAATTGTCATTTTTCCAAAGAATCACCCATATATATATATACATTGATGAAAATCTTTCTAAATATAAATTGCGCAATGCAAAAATCACTGTCATTACTGTCATTTATATGAAATTGTTATAAGTCACGGATGAAAGAGAAAACTACAGTAATCGTGACACGAAACTTAAATGTAGGCAAAAATAAGCAGTCATTTTTTTGTAACAAGGAATCTCTAATGACTTAAAAGATAAACAGATTCATTTAGACAATGATTATGAGATATTACGCTAATGAAACGAAAGTGTGTGCTTCGAGCTGTAGTGAAACTTCGTAGAATACTCAGCTTTTAGAAAAATGAGATTGCAAGTTCATCCGGGGGAAAGTAGTTCAAGTTGGAGCCTGGAGCACCGACAGTCTTCCAAAGAGGAAATGGAGCAAGAGTCTTATGGAGAGATAGGATAAGAAAGGGTAGGGGTCACTAGGGGTTATTTAGAGAAAAAAAATCTTGAATATTTTCCCATTCTCATCTAAAAAAGAATATGAAAACAATTTTTTTGGACGATAAAAATTAAACAAAGCTATAAGAATAGAATATATATGGAAAAAAATTTCCAAGATAGAACAATGGAAGGAAAAGATATTGGGAAGAGTATCTTCGGTTGAAATTTTTGTGAACGGTTCTGATGACCCAGAAAGGGATGAGGAAAAGTAGGCTGCGTATATAAGATGTGGGTTCTTGAACTTGCCCTTCGAGATCATTGCTTTCAAGGTTCTAATTTAGGATACTTTTCTTACAAGATAGTCACAGGTAAGTTTCTCCTTATGCATTTCTTTAACTTTAAATTTTTTTTGATATAGTTAAGTCTTAGTTAAATCTTGATATTATAAGGTAAAAGTATCTAGCTATGCATTTTATAAAATTTAACAAAATTTTGATATAAAGTCTTATTTAAGTTTGGATATCATAAGAGAAAAGTGTTTCCTTATGTTTCTCCTTACCTTATACACAATTTTCATATAGTTAAATTTTAGTAAAGATTTGATATTTTAAGGTTGAAGTGTAACATTATTCATTTCTTTAAATTTAACAAAATTTTGTTATAGCTAAGTCTTAGTTAAATTTTGATATTATAAGGGAATACTATCTCACTATGCATTTTGTTAATTGATATAAAATTTTATTTAAGTTTTGTTATCATAAGGGAAAAGTGTCTTCTTATGTATTTTTTACCCTTAACACAATTTTGATATAGTTAAGACTTAGTAAAGATTTAATATTATAAGGGTAAAGTGTATCATTATACATTACGCATAATTTTAAAAAAAATTATATAGTTTAGTCTTAAATTTTAATATTATAAGGGAAAAGTATCTCACTAAGCTTTTTGTTAAATTTAAAAAAATTTTGATATAAAGTATCAGGTATGTTTGGATATCATATGGGAAAATTGTCTTCTTATGTATTTTTTACCCTTAACACTATTTTGATATAGTTAAGTCTTAGTAAAGATTTGATATTATAAGGTTAAAGTATGTCATTATTCATTTCGTTAAAACTTAACAAAATTTTGATACAGTCAAGTCTTAGTTGACTTTTGATATCATGAGAGAAAAAGTGTCCCTTTGTGCATTTCTTTAACTTAAACAAAATGTTGATATACTTAAATCTTAAACTTCTATTTTTATGATTACATAATTAAAAAATGAAGTGTAATTGAGGTGGCTAAAATCTTAGAAAATTTAAGAAAAAAAATTGATTGTCAAAAAGTAAGACTAATTAAGTTTTCATCGAATTTATTTTCACTATACTTTATAAGTAAGATCGGAGCAATATTAGTCAACACTAAGTTGGTCCATGTAGTATAAAAAATGAGAGAGATATAAAACCTATGTCTTTTTAAACCCAAAATATATATACACCGAAGAGCCTTTACATTATGACCACCCTGCTAATAACATGTTGGACCACCTTTAGCCCTAAAAACTGCTAGCACTCGCCGTGGCATTGATTCCACAAGGTGCTGATAGGTAGTCTGAGGTACCTGGTACTAAGCGCTCACCAACTGATCCTGCAATTCCCTCACATTGCGAGGGAGTAGCGTGGCAGCACGGATTTGGTTTTCCAAGTAGAACCACAAATGCTCTATTGGATTAAGGTCGGATGAATTTGGGGGCCAAGACATGACTTGAAAGTCACTGGAATGTTCCTCGAATCAATCCATGACGATTCGACCCTTATGACATGGTGCATTATCCTGTTGTTAACACCATCCCCCGCAGGAAAAACTGTTGCCACGAATGAGTGAACTATGTTCAAGTAGCTTACAGACGTCAGGAATTGTTCTATGATGATTATGGGTCCTAATGTGCCCTATGAAAACATTGTTCCTGAGTGAGAAACTATGAAAACCTGGGCGAGCCTATTGTGATAGATGGAGGGTGGTCATAATATAATAGCTCTTCGGTGTAAGTAGCATTTTTCCTCACCATTTTAAACTCAAAATTATAGTTAACATTTTGTTGAGACATATTTTTTCTATTGCTGAAGAATCATTGTGGTTAACTTAAACTTCAATTACAATTAGTTAAATGTTTATTCTTTTATTGTTACTTATAAGACAAGAGCACGCAAGGCATAAATGGAGTAAGACGAAGAACGGCTTACAAGCACTTATCAATATGATGAATAGAGGGAAATTTAAAAAAGTATGGCAGAAAGATACATCCACGATTAAGGTGGGACTGTTACCTGCAAACGCACCGCTTTAGAGCATTTTATAACCGTTGTTGAATAGCCGACCCGATTTTTCGGGTTTATGACTACTAATCTTCAACTCAGAAGCCTTGTAATTTTGAACCCAATCCAGAAGACAAGGTAATTCCTGGAACAAGTATTGGGAGAAATTTCTCTTCCTGGAGGACTTGTTGATGGAACTAACCCACGTTAAAGTTACACGGAGGGGAAAACCACGAAAACCTCCCACGGTAAGCTTGACGAAAAGGGGACTCTAATCCATGACCCGTCTACCATTGAGGATATTTTACTTCAGCACTGTGGTCAGTGCAAGCCGGATGTGGAATTCGTATTTACCAGACGTTGCTGGAATTCGAACCCCGTTCACCTCATTAGAAAGCGAACGCTCTATCCCTTGAGCCATCGTGGCTCACTTTAGAGCATTTGGCACCACTCGGCCAGGGAGACCCTTTACAAACTTAAGACTTCCATAATTTTGAGAGCAACTGCACAAAGATGCATTATGCTCTCAGTTCGCTCTGTGAAGGAGACCCCGTTAAAGGTTCATCATCACATATTTTGCTTCTTAAAAAATTACCATCATTATATGCAATTTTCTGGGCCCCTGAAGCCGTATACGATTTTTTTCCCTCTTAAAAAGTTGTAAACGTGTTACAAAATATGACAATGTCTTTTTAAAAATAAAAGAGGTGGGGAAATTGTTTTATAATTTATTTGTTGACTGTTATTAGGATTGGTGTGTATCAATAATTATCATATCTAAAAGGATAATATCTATGTATAGAATTAGTTAAGAAAAAAATCCATAAAATGCATTTTTTAAGGTAAATAAGTGGCGACGAATTTTATGACGAAACACAGATGTTTACTGCACGCATTAACGGTTTTATTATACGCATAACATTGCAAAATCTCGGTGCAATATCTCGAGAAGCTCTGATAACACATTGTTTCCTATTCGTATGCTTCCTCGTCCTTTTTACTTTTTCTCCTGATATAGTTTATAGCACGGCCGAATTAAACACCCACCTGCTAATTTCATATTATTAATTTGTGTCAAGCATAGTTTATAAAGAGATTTTACTTCATTATTAACCTTTAGCTGTGATGAATGTTCAATGGATAAATGATGTAACTACAGAGCTGTCATCTTGGAAATATCAAAAAAAAATCGTAGTTAGGTCGTAATCATAATCGTAATCATAATCAAAATCGTAATCATAAACGTGACTGAAAAGTTTTTAAATTCAGTTTCCAATTGAGCAATTCGAAAATAATCCCAATATTCTTAACATTCATTACGTGGTTTTTGATTTTTCTTTTCTAATTTTCGTTGATGCGAATAAGTTAAATTCAAACATTTTTTTTCTTAATTTAAAAACTATTTTAGAAAAAAGTGTACAGTGAAACGGACCACCCAAAATAACATTTGATCTCATGCTAATTAAATCTAATGTTCTAGGACTTAATGGTTTGAGAGGGTGATCTCATCCCAAATATGCTAATTAATTAATGCAGCCGATATTTTAAGTTACGAAATCAGACACTAAACGTACTTTCTCTGAATACTCATACCTTTTTTTTACCATTTCGGATTTCTGACCCCCAAAATAAGAGGGTGGTCGCAATCTGGGAAATATGATCCCAATTCAAATATGATCGATCAAGAGGGCGACGCAAAGTTTGGACCCCTGAATGTTAATCTTTACTTTTTGAGTATTTTAGTATATCTCGAGAAATTTTTAGGCAAATTAAGTAACTTTTGCACACAATTACGAAATTCGTTCGTCCAAAGATAATTCAATGAAAAATATGTTGTAAGTTTTTATTATTATTTTTATTATTTTATTTAATAACAGATGAAAAGTTTTGAAAGGTATACACTTTTTCGCGTCATTTTAAAGTATGTAATTTTACTTGAAAAATATAACATTTGAGCGAAATTGGTTAAACAGTACTTCAGAATTCAAATTTTAAATGTATGACTTTAAAATTCGATTTTTTATTAACTATTCAATCGATTTCGCTCAAATTTTTTATTTTGCCTCATAAAAATACATATTTTAAAATGATGTAAAAAATTGAATGCCTCACAATTCAAATTTTTTCCGACATTATTCAGTAAAATAATAAATATTTACTGAAATGTATTTTTTGGGTGAAATTATCTTTGGGTGAAAGAATTTTATAATTGTGTGCAAAAACTTTTCAGTTCGCTTAAAAAAATTTCGAGATATGGCGAAGCACGCAAGAAGTAAAATTAACATAAAGAGGTCAAAATGTTAGATCGCTCTCCTGATAAACTAAGGGGACCATATTTCCGAGATTACAGCTGCCCCTTATATTTTGAGGGTCAGAAATCCGAATCCGTTGTCTATTCAGAAAAAATACGTTTCTGTGTCTAATTTCGTAACTTAAAATATCGGTTGAATTAATTTATTAGCATATTTGAGGTCACCCTCTCGAACCATTAAGATTAAGTCCTAAAAGGTGAAGATCCGATCATTAGGTCAAAAGTAATTATGGGTCCACATTTTCCAGCACAATGTACTACATAGTGTGGAAGCCCTGAGCTACTGTGTGACAAGAAAGAAAGAAAATTTTAGTTCAAAGGGGAAAAAAAATTTTTTTTTTACTTTCTTTTCGTTTCGTTCCCTGACCAGCAATATAGACATTCGTTACATTTTAATGAGTCATTACATTACTTAGAAATTTCCTTTCCTGTTTATTAAATATTAGGAAACCTGTTCTTCGTACGCGATAAAAAATAACAAACAAATAATCTAATAATCGGTGTTATCAACTCTACATGCGCAAAATAGAAAGGCATGTACCGACACAATTAATAAAGTTGAGAGAACAATTCAAAATTTATTACTTTTTATTTGTTATACTCCTGATGACTTTACATTATTAGATTCAACTAAGCAAGAGTTTAGAAGCTCAACTACTCCAAAATAAATAATAACTATGCTCTGTATCATTTGGCATGTTGCCGTTGATCGTTGTCAGCTCATGTTTGTTAAGATTTACAACGATCAAGCTAATTTCTCTTGCATTTATTCCATTGGGGGGGGGGGCGTAAAAAACCTATTACCACGATACCAAAATTAAATACCTATATTTGCTATTTATTTACACAACATCAATTACCGAAATATACTAGATGAGCCTACTATTACCAATATTAATATTGCATCATTAGCGCTGATAACAGTTAGGCGATTTTTTACAGTTCCATTTAATGAATGGGTACCTTTTTATTCAGTAATTTTGTTTTTTTTTAGTGCATAAATGTTTCGCATAACTTTGATTGCCAATTGTTTCCAGGCTTACACACCCACCACAATGCTGACGTAAAATATCCTCAGTGGTAGACGGATCATAGATTAGAATCCCCTTTTTCTTCGGGTTAACCATGAGAGGTTTTCGAAGTTAGCCTCCGCTTGTAAAGCAAATATGAGTGAATGACAGTAGTATGTGTGTATTTAGAGATCGCAACGCTTTTGTAATATATTTTTAGTAACATTTTCTTCTCGTTAGAAATAGTTTTAAATGACAAAAAAATTGGTTAAATTTTTCATACTTAAGAGTCTGTACAATTGTTTTACCTCTTTCTCTAGTTCAAATAACAACTAATTAAGTTAAGCATATACCAATGAAAATACAATTACAATATTCGTTAATCACTTAATATATTCATGTAATAGCTTACATATTACTCGTGTGAATTTACAGACACAACAATAAACATATGAAAATAAAAAATAAACATATGATATATTGGCCTTACTAATTCGAAATGGATAAAGCTGTAACGCGTCAAAATATCCATTTTTCGAGATTTTTTTTTTTTTTTTAAAGGTCCTATATTCATTAGTCGTCGGAAAAGTTTAAAACCCCTATTTTAGATTTTGTTTCAGTTCGTTGTATAAAGTAATAAAACGAAAACGTATGGTGACTTTTCTCAGTTCTTTCTGAAAAGAAACTTAACTTTTAATCAGGTCCAATTTAATTCTTGTAATTTAAAAAAAAAAAATTAATTTAAGATTTTTAATAGCTTTATAAATCTTTTGCAGGGCTGCCAACTACTATATTTTTACAAAAATATTTCATTGAGTGGTGGACAATTAAAAAATTAAAGCTTTCGGAAATTTGGGTAATTTTCTAACCTTTTTAAAGCCTCACCTATAGAGAGCTGGAACAAATTTGTTTTCATATGACTTCAGTCACACACATATACACACATTCGACTTCAGTCACACACATACGTCACAGCCTGTTTTACATGGAAGACACATTCACACACAATCCATCCACAGATCGAAACTTTAACCAGAACCAGAGCACGATCCATCTCCGATCTAGTACCCCCAGAGGTATCGATTTGTTATGGGAAAGTGGAGGACTTTCTGACCCCGACAAATTTAGTGTGAACCGGTCACCATTTTGCACAGGAGAGTCTCCGACCAGCGGTAATCGAACTTACGACTTTTTCGACATGGGCCCAACACCCTACCAACCAGGCTATCCCGGCATTATGAACTTGTAAATCATTTATATGAAGTGGTGTAGAAAGTGACTTTAAATCAAATTTATAAAGCAAAGAATCATACATTAAAATATAAACTTAGTTGCCACTAGACAAAATTTACCCAAAAAGCGTAGAAAAATTTCATCTCTGGATTTGTCATAATTTTATAAAACTTTCTCAGTTGTAGTTTCTCTGAAATATAAAATATTATTTTTACAAACTATATTAAATGACGAAGCAATTAGTAAATTTAATTGGCTAGAAAACTTCAAAAGGCTCAGCGTTTTGGATCAAACAACAGAGCAAATTAATTTTTACGCAGGTTTTCGTAATTTATGATAAAATAGCTATTAAGAGAAAACATTGTAATAATAAAGCAACGCATATGTTTATTTTTTTAATTACTTGGATCTTTCTTAATATTTGCTATATAGGATTAAACACTTTTAGATAATTGATTCATACAAGTAGTTGATAACGTGGACAAAATTAAATGCTTTTAAGCAAGTGTTGGTAAAAACTATTTTCTGTAAACACTCATTTTTGGCAAAGTTATAATGCAATTAGTCTAAAGCTTTAATATAATTTCTTAAACTAATTAAGAAGTTATAGGACAATTTTTGAAACTTTTAAAAAAAACGCATGCATTAATAAAAATGCAACATTTATTCATACCTCATTTAAAAATATTGAAAATTAAAACACTTTATAGGAGTGCTATTTTTAGCTTTTAATGTAATTTAAAAATTACAAAATTTTTGTTTGTTTTCAGTTTGTGATTTCACTATTAACGTTCAAAAAAACTAAGAATTTTCATTTTTTTATTTTTGCTTATTTTTTTAAATTATGTATTGGGACTAAAAACAAAATGTTTTATTTCTGAAAACCAATAAAAGTCAAAAATTTTAAATATACATATTGCAAATGTCCCGTAGTTATCTTTTTTTTTTTTTAACATTTACAATATATTGTTTCAAACTTTAAAAAATGCAAAGCAGAAGGAGAAGACGAACAGTCAAGGACAGAAAAAAGGGCAATTACTTTAAGCTCATCTTCTAATTTAAGTACAATTTAAATGAGAAGTAATAGTATTTTTAAACACGTAAGGATAGTTCTGATAAAATCACCTTACTTTATCAGAAACGTCATAATGACCTTTCTGACGTTGCCGTGCAATAAGATAACATGATAAAACTAGCAAATTTCACTGTATTTGCTTCATTTTACCACTGATCATAAAACCATATTTTATTATTAACTCAACCAAAATCATTACCAAAGCACTCCGGTAAAAATTACCGAGCTCTTTGGTGTGCACTCATAGGCTAGAGACACAGTAAATTTTACCATATTCTGGTAGCGTTGACCATACTTTTTTTCTCGGCAAACAATAAAACAATTCCATCACTTTTCTATTTTTTCTTTTTCTTTGCGATGGACTCTCTTAAGAAGTGCAAAGATAAAAAGTTTTAGTTAAAAACTTCATAAATCTTACAAGTAAAAATTTGGAGGAGAAAAATAAGATCATACAAAATATCTATCAAATATATTAAGATCATACAAAATATCTACATCTCGATTTCTTAGTGAGTGCAGAATTTCGTTATCTTCTGCGCCACACCACAGCCATTGATGACAAAACACAGCCTTAAACAAAATCCGCAGGTCTATAGTCTTATTGAAGTTTGCATAAGATTTTTGAGCATAGATTGAAAAAATTTAAATTTTCTATTTTAAATATTTGAATGATTGATAACCTGCATATACGGTGTATTTTTCTATACTTCATGACTAACGCGTTGCCATCGATATTCAAAAGAAGTTGATTGACTAGAATTCGGATATAAATTTTATCACTTCCGTCACATTTTTAGTACAATTATTATACCATTCATACTAAAAAATGCCCGAACTTTAACATTTGGAGAATGTACGAAACATCCTGAATAACTTTAACGAACCAAAGAAAAATAAAGATAAACGAACCATCCTGACTAACTTTAACGAACCAAAGAAAAAATGATAAGCGATCCATTCTGAATAAGTTTTGTTCTAATGATCACATTTTCACGTTTTAGAATTTAATTTTAACGGTTCAAGGGGCTTATCTTAAATATGGTAATTAAGTTACGAAATCAGACACAGAAATGAACAAACCTTTTTTTCGAAGGATTCGCATTTCTGATCCCCCAAAACGTGAGAGGGGGTGGTTACCGCAATCTAGGAGATCTGGTCAGTGAAATGGTCAGGAGAACGGTCAGAAGTTTGGACCTCCTTATCTAAATTTTTCAATTTTGCGTATAATAATGAGTGAATTGAAAATTTTTTGCTCACAATTATAAAATTCGTTTATCTAAAGATTATTCCATGCAAAAAAGCAACTCTTCGTAAATATTTTTCAGTTTTTATTATTTATTCAATAATAATTGAAACATTTTTGAATTGTAAGGTATACAATTTATTACACCATTCTAAAGAATTCTGTTGTTGTAGTTCATTTACGTCGCACTAGAGCTGCACAATTGGCTATTGGCGACGGTCTGGGAAACATCCCTGAGGATGATCCGAAGAGATGGCACCCCCGTTTCGGAAGCCCAACGAACTGCATGCGAAGTCGAGAACTTTCCGGTAGAACAGTTTAACGAGGACTTATACCGCACACCCTCGGTCCCTACGCAGACTAATACAAGTGGTCACCCACCCATACACTGACCGCAGTGATGCTTGACTTCGGTGATCTTCTGGGAACCGTGTCTTAACGATTAGTCCACTGCGGGACTCTGAAGAATGCAATTTTACATGGCTAAATACCAAGTTTGAGCGAAATCGGTCGAATAGTTCCAGTGAATTACATTCTTTAAAATAATTATTGAGATACGGTGAAATACGTAAAAAGTAAAATTAACATTAAGGGTCCAAACCTTGGACCGTTCACCTGATTAAACTACTGGGACCATATTTCCCAGACTGCGGCAAACACCTATATCTAGGAGGTCACAAATCCGAATCGTCTTGCGAGTGCGTCTTATTTGTGTCTGATCGAAGTGCGTCTTTGTGTCACATTTCGTAACTTAAAATACCCCGTCTGAATTAATCAATCCATATATTTGAGTTTCTCCCATTGAAACATAAAGATTGATTCTGAGAACGAGAAGAATCCAATTATTAGATCAAAAGTTATTCAGGGTGATCCATTTATTCTTTTTGGGTACAATGCATTAATTTTGAAATTTTTATTTCCTAGTACAGAACGAAAATGGAGATGTGGCGATTTCTTGTTATCTGCTGCGTCATTTTAAGCATGAGCCTCATCGGAACTTCAAAAAGCATACAACGCCACAGAAGAGACCTGTCTCAGCAACTTCCAGTTACTGACAAACAACTTGGTGGAGGACTTAGTGCCCTGGGAACATTGGTGTCCCCTCTACTATTTCTAATGGGTATGGGCTCTTTCATCTCTATGTTGCCCCAAATGTTCCAGAATGTGCTCAGTGGAGTTGGTTCAAATCTTATCCAGTCATTTACAGGTGGTAATAGCAACAGCAACAGTGGCAGTGGTGCATCGACTCGTCTTAAAAGAGATACCCTTAATAAAAGAAGTTTGCAAGAAGAGTTAGAAAAAAGAGTCAACATGGCGGTGCTCAAATATGAAGGATTGCGAGGGATCTAATTTTAAAAAAATTTAAAGAAAACTATATTTATGAACTGTAAATGTAGAGAAGGGTATTTTACTGAATCGAGTATAAAAAAATAATAGACATATTTTATTAAATTAGTTAATTATTTTACATTTCGTAGAAAATAATTTTATGTATATTTTTAAGCTTAATTAAAAAAGGCTGCTTGCATCATCATTTAGCAATGCTCCAGACTATTTAAAAAAATCTCTACTCTTTTCTAATTAGCCTGACACGTTTTAGACTTATAGGAACGATTACAGATTTGATAACTAACTAGCAGAGCTCACTTGCTTGACGTACGCGAATTATAAAATTTATTTTTAATGATTATTTAATGTTAAAGTAACATGATTTTCCCCCCATATTATTTGCATTAGGCATAGAAAAGTAAAAGATTTAAATAAAACGTGGTCTTATTATTAATTCATTGCAATATGTCTAAGCAAAACAAGTCTGACTGAGAAAATCTTTGCTGCTTCTTAATTAGCCTAAAGAATATAAACAGATTATAATAAGCCCAAATATATCAGACTCATTAAAATACTGAAGGCTCTTTCAATTAGCTT
Source organism: Parasteatoda lunata (assembly GCA_949128135.1). Taxonomy (NCBI): domain Eukaryota; kingdom Metazoa; phylum Arthropoda; class Arachnida; order Araneae; family Theridiidae; genus Parasteatoda; species Parasteatoda lunata. The sequence goes on along the minus strand of OX421975.1, from coordinate 59,006,078 downwards.
ACGAGACACATAATTTAAAACAAGTTTATTTTCAAATGTCTATGAGTTTTTGGAGTCTCTAAAAATTCCTCATGTGGACGAGTATATGAATTAAGAAGAAATTAGAAAAAAAATTACTTTATCTACTAAGGAAAACTATTAAGTATGTTATTATGTGAAAGTTTATTTTGCATCAATTAGTCACAAGATTCGATTTTAAAAATTATATTTATAATTTTTAACAAATGTATAAAATATTTCAATTTTAAAGTGAACTTACCTTTTTGTTTCCATTTTTATTTTTGATGTACGTGATACATTAAGAGGAAAAAAAATTTTATAGCAAAGGTAGACAAATTTTTATTTTTTTATTTTACTCTTCAAATAACAAAACACTCATTAGTTTTTAAAATTTAAAAACTTGAGATACATAAAAATAATATTATGTTAAATTATAAAAATACAAAAAAAGTTCAAGCAAATTCTTAAGCAATTATTATTCTAATTAAAAAAATAATAGTTATTTTTATTCATTAGCGAAACTTATTTCAATATATATTGCTAATAATATTTTCAATGCTTTTAAATCTAGGCTTTTTTAAAAATCCTAACACTTTAACAACTAATATCAATAAACTACATGTATTTGTTTTTTGAAATTTAAACAAAATATTTTAAACTATATAATGCTTAATATATTTTTAAACTCTTTGTTGCTTTATCCGCTCGGAAAAATGTCATTCATTGTTATTTAGTTTAATACTTGTTCAGTAAATATACTCTTCTTTATTAAAAAAGCCATAGCATTTCATTCGACATTTGGATTTGGCTGGCCAGTCTAAACGCACATTTGGGAGATAATTTTTGATTTTTATCAACTTTTAAACTATGTCGAAATATTATGAATGGATTTAAAATTCGTCAAAATATAATAAATAGATTCAAAATTCGTCAAAATATAATAAATGGGTTTAAAATTCGTCAAAATATGATGAATTGTTTAAAATTCGTCCCAATATACTAAATAGAAATGGATTGAATGCCAATAAATTAATCAATTTATGTACATCAATTCTTCACCAAGTTTTTCTATATCAGCTTCACTATAAGTTTAAAATATTGGTAGATATTCAGATTTTTAGATTGGACGAATGTCTAATTCTTATAGATTAAAGGAAAATCTTGAATGGAGAGATTTATTATTAGCATTTCGATAATAACAAACTATTAGATTTGATGTATTTGATTAACAAAGCCAATTTATTAACAATTGTTGAATTGACAATTTCAAGAAATGGTTCACATTTAAAATGAAATTAGAGTTTTTTTAAGTAATGTCTCTGAATTTACTATTGGTATTTGTATCATTCATCATTTGGAATTTTCGTGTTCTACATTTTTTTACATATGAGCTTTTATGTTTCAAATGTTTTCTTTATGTTAGTGCAATGTTTTTATAAAAAATGTTAATATTTCTTTGTAAAATGAACAAATGGTTTTACATATCTTGTTTTAAAGCATTTATTGTTTATGTTACATATCTAAAGAATATTTGTTTTGTTTACTCCATGTCTTTGAAATTTAATATTTGCAATAAAACATTTATTAAATCATTCATTTCATTTTATTAATTTAATATGTTTAAAATTCATTATTTTACTTTGAAATTTTTTCCATTTTTTAATTATATTATACAAATATTTTTGCATTGAATTTATATGTTTTTAAATCTATTATTTTCAATAAAAGTAAATATCACAATACATGTAATTTTCTTAAAATGATGCAAAAAAAATTTTTTATTAAGCTTTCTATATTTGTCTTTGTATCTGATCAGACTTGCAATCTAAAAATATTGACCTCTTTTAAATTGGCTAGATCTAGAGAATCTTGTTAATCTCATATGTGAGAGAAACAGTTGAGTCATTTTGAAATTTTTGAAACTCAAATTAAATTTAGTTATTTCTTATAAACAGTTTGTTCTTAATTCTCAAAAGAAGTAAATTCCTATTTCAATTCTTAAAAAATATCTCTTCTCAAAACCTGTTTTTTTTTTTTTTGTTTTTTTTTTTTCAAATTCATTTCTAAAAAGTTTTTTATTCTAAAAAATCGTTAATTCTTAAAAACTATTTATTCTTTAATCCCATTCATATATTGCAATCATAAATTGCTTTCAAGTTATTTATTTCTGCTTTATATTCCTGGTTCTGTTTTATTATTATCCATGAAAAAATCCTTATTTTGGTATCTTTTACAAAGCATATAAGTAATTAAACAACGCACAATACAGAAAAAAACATGTGAACCACCCTGAATAATTTTTGATCAAATGAACAGTTCTTCACATTTTAGGACTCTATTTTAATGGTTCGAAAGAGTGACCTCAAATATGTTATATTAATTAGTGCAGACGATGTTTTATGTTTCGAAAACAGACACAAAAGCATACTTTCTCTGCATAAACATATCTTTTTTTCGATGGATTCTGGTTTTCATCCACCAAGACTAGCTGTAATCTGGAAAGTATGATTCCCATACTTTGATCAGTTGAGCGCTTCAAAGTTTTTTTACCCCTTAATGGTAATTTTACGTTATGCGTATTGCCATATCTCGAGAAGTTTTAATGCAAATTTAAAAAATTCTCTCACAACTATAAAATTTGTTTATCCATAGATAATTCCATACAAAAAATGCATTTTATTAAATATTTATTTATTTATTTATTTATTTTTATTTATTTATTTTATTTTTTTTTTAATAATAGTCCAAAAAAATGTTGAATTGTGAGGTATACAATTTTATACATCATTTTAAAGTATGTAATTTTACATGGCAAAATACAAAATTTTAGCAAAATCGATTGAATAGAATTTTTATAATACGATTTCTTTATAATAGCAATCAATTTTTGTACTCAGAATTTAAAATTATATTCTTTTAAATAATGTAAAAAATTTCATGCCTTACAATTCAAAAGTTCTTCGATTATTAAAATTAAAATAATAAACAATGATAATATTTGCTAAAAGTTATATTATACATAGTTACTTTTGATAAATGAATTTTATAATTGTGTGCAAAAATTTTTCAATTCCCTCAAAAGTTCTCGAGATATGGCGATATACGCAAAATGTAATATTAACATTAAAAGCTCCAAACTTTGGATTGCTCTGCTGGTCAAACTATGGGAACCATAATTCTCTGATTTTGGCAAACACCTATGTTTTGGAGGGTCAGAAATCCGAATCCATTGAAAAAACAATATATTTATTCAGAGAAAGTGTGTTTCGTGTCTGATTTCGTAACTTAAAATATCGTCTGTGTTAAATAATTAGCATATTTGAGGTCACCCCCTCCTTCCATATACTAAAACATGAAGATTCGATTATTAGATCAAAAGTTATTCAAAGAGGTCTGTTATTTAGCTAAATGTACCCCTGAATAAAATAGTAATGGAAAGAACTAATTACTAAGAAGTTTTTTTTCTTTAAAAAAAATATAATTTTTTTTCGAATTAAAGTTGATTGATATTGATGGTAAATTATAAATAATATAAGTTAAAAACTTCGCAGTTACTTGCAAAAATCAGAAATAACTCAATTTATCATTTTAAAAAATTTATCAATAACCAGTTTTAGAAAATAATTTATTTTTAAAATTCGCAAAGAAATTTTTATCCATGGCGAATTTCAAGTTTTGGTTAAATATTTTATTTTTTGCAATAAATATTATTTTTTATAAATACAAATCAACATTAATTCACAGTTTTATTCCTTATTTACTATAATAAATGTAATTTTTGAATTAATTTTGATGTATTTATTATAATAAAATTTGAGGTCATACGGAAATTAAATGTTTTTCATTTTAAAGTAAGATTAAAAACTTGAGGCAAGTTTTTAAAATTAATTATCAATGCATTAATGTTTAAATCAATAAAAATCCTTTTGCAAAATTACATTCTCTCAAAACTATTTTTAATCGATTGAAACAGCACCATTTATTTCCAAAACTAACACGAGAGTTTATTGAAATCTTGCACATTTTTAAAAGTTAAAACATAAGAATTTAATGAGCGGTAATTTTATAGAGTTAAACATAATCTTTGTGATGCCAAAATTGGCATTACATATTTCCCAGCTTTTAAAACTTCGTTAATTTCTTAAACTTATTTTTTCAATCATTCTTAATCGAATTCTAATTAAATTAAACGATTTTTTTTAATTTGTATTGCATTTTAAAAAAAGCAAATATAAAATATTTTATTCTTTTCTTCCAATCAATGTACGGTTCACTTTTTACTTCAATACTAATGCAAGATTAGATAATATTAATTCACTGTTCTGGCTAAATCGAAAACAAAAATCAATAAATCTTTATTCTTTATTTCTTTTCACAAAAATGTTTCAGTTACATGGTTATACTAATTCTGAGTCTTTTTGGCGATTCGCTTTCGCCAAATTATTTTCTAAATATCATATTGATTATGGGGGGTGGGGGGTTGTATTTAGTTTTGGCTTTATCTGCCGATAAATATCGCCAACCAAGAGTCTCTTTCCCTGCTCCTAACTGTTCGTTGGGAACGATTTATTTACTTTCTATTTCTAATTATTAGCGATTAGACTGGGTGGGGCCTTTTGGCATCTCAGTCCCAAAACTATTGAATAAGTAATCTTAACAGATATTCTCGATATGAAGAGAATGATTTTCTTGACCCCTTTAAGGGATTTCTTTTCTTTATTTTAATATTTTTGAATGTGGCCATATTCTAATTTAACATTTACTTAATAAATCAATTTTTCCTAAACAATTTTATTCATTTCTGTGGGATAAATATCCTCATTTGATATCCAAATTGAAGTTTATCTCACACGGCCAAAACTACGCTTAATACTGCAATGCTTAATAATAATGTTACAATGCTTAATAATAATGCTACAATGTTTAATGATAATGCTACAATACTTAATAATACAAAACTATACTCAATAATGAAGTTACTTTGAGGGGGGGGACCCCACCCTGAATATTTCAAAAATTCGAAAAAAAAATTTATTGCATTTTTCGAATCTTTGTAATCTTCTTAATGTCTGCCTAAAACTATTTCTCGGTACCTAACTTCGTTTGGAAGTTATACCGGAAAATAGAGAGTCGTCGCTAAACAGGTAGAAAGGCCCGTTCGGCCGGATTAGGAGGGGTGACATTCTTTTTGTATCTCATCCATTCTGTTGACTGTATATAGAAACTTATTGTAGGCATTTCATTTATTGACCATTATATATATGAAATTAAACGTTTTCCCGTACCATAAGTGAAAACTTTAAACGCGTTTTTCTCAAAACGCTGTTTTTTGACATGGCCTAACGTTTTTTTTCATAATCTATACAACGAAATAAGCTGTTCTTTGTTTAAAATTGCGTAAAAATATATTCTTTAGAATGTGGCATAGGATTTTTTTGATATTTTTATATTTCGATTTTATATTAGTATTTTAATGAATATTTTTTTAATGAAAAACTTAACTTTTTTTTAAGTTGCCGCCATTTTGGTAATTTTGCGAACATCAAAAAACCGCTATGCTACTTTTTAGATAATGTCTTTATGTTTCAGAAAATCTAAACAAAATCATTTTCCTATGTTTCAGGACTTCTAAATCCATGAGGCCAGACTTTAAGAATTTAGAGGTAGAGGTAACAAAATAGTTATACTTTTAGTTAAAAGTTCAAGAATTATGTTAAAGCATACTTATTTTTTTTATCATTAAAAAGAACTTTACGCAAAATGAATCAACTTGGTATTCATGTTAATAGGTTATGTCTATCTAGGCTCACGATCATAATTATTAATTTTAACGGGAACATAATTATTAATTTTAATATTAAACGTCTTCATTTCAGTGCCAGCAGTGATCTAATAAATAGAAAAAGGCTTTAAGAGAATTGTGTCATTTTCATGAATTAATTGATTCAAGTTATCATATTTATTTCCCAAACTCTCGATGCCTAAATTGAAGTGGAAAATGAAATTTAGATATTTTGTTATGCTAAAACATTAAATTGCCGTTTTTTTTTTCACTTTTAGATAGGACTATAAAGTCCTATCTAAAATTGTATCTAAAGCCTATCTAAAGTCTTCTTTATAAATCAAAAACTTTAATTTTGGACGATTTATATGAACCAACACTTTCGATCAAATTATACACAAATCATTTAAACTCAGAAAAAATAAATAATGTATTCTGTTATTGATTATTGGTTAGTGTTATTTTATACCCCATTAATAAAAAACTATTTCATAATTTTTAAGGAAAGTAATATTCGATATCCGTAGAAAATGTGCTAGTTGTTTAAATTTATTTAAAAATAAAAATAGATTATTTTTTATAAATATTCCTGAAAAATTCCGTTTTATAATTAATAAATGGTAAAATACCTGTTTGCGTGAATTTAATAGGCCTTAGAATTTACTAATTTAAAATACGATTTATAAATCAAACACTTGTCTTTAAAAATTAATTTTCAAAATTAACATCCTGAATCCTGATGTAAAATAATTTATTAAACACTTGTTTTGAATTTGTTTTATTAAAATGTTACAAATATTTTTTTTTTCTATTTAGAGTCGAAATATTTTCTATCAGCTATACAGCAACTAATTTTATAGTATTCAATAGCTCTATTAAAAAAAGAAACATATAACCATGATTAGAAGTGCTCATCAGTTACTTTCATCAGTTATTTCGATTATATTTTATGACATTTTCCAATCAGCAATTTCTTCTTGCCTGATAATTTTAATAAGTTGAACAAGATACTCGCCGCCGCCAAGAGATGACGCCAGGAATCAATGCTTAATAACAAAAACTGAAGGATATGAATTTGCTTTTCGTATAATAATTGAATTTTGTTTACTATCTTATCGTTCTTTTCTATCTTTTCCTATGTCAGGTTATACTAGGTGGATTTATAAACGTAAAATATGCTAATAAAAACTCGTTTCTTCACGTTCAATATTAATCACGTATTAAAATTTATACTTTAATCTTTAAAATTAATTATAGGGTTATTATAAAGGAGTTATGTTACGAAGCAAAGAGCCTTTATCAGCATCTAATTTTTAAACGTGATTTTACTTACATGATTTTCATAAACTTGTATGAAAATAAATAAATATGAAATAGTAACTTTTGCTGCTATTTTAAGTATTCAAGAAAAATCTCTTGCCAAATCGAGAAGTTGGAATGTATCAGTTTATTAGACTTCGTAGTGAATCAATATAAAAAATTTTGGTTATGAATTCACGACTGTACTTTTAGACAAATATCCATTTTGATATCATTTGCTTTTTTATAATTTAAGTATACATTTTAATAGTATGTTTTAAAAAAAGAGTATTAATTTAAATAGTATGCAATTTTTTTTTTTTTTTTTTTTTTTTTTTACAAAAAAGAAATGGTTATTAAAAACCAATTCATCCAAATCTGTCTCTCTATAATTCAAAATGAAGATAAACGTTCAAATTTTTAACGAAAAAAAAGTGCAAAATATGTATTCAAAATAATGATTAATTTTTAGAAGTTTGCTAAAACAGTCTAGAATAGCCCCATTCTCCATCGACTATAAAAACTTAATTTTTTCGGAAGAGAAAATGTAATACCCACCTTTTATATGCCGGCAAAAAAATAAAAAATTGCTTACAAGTATGTGTTATTCATACTATTATTTTTAAAATATTGTGGGGAACTAGAATTTTAATGTTGATAACAATGTATAAATTATGCATACAATTAACAACACGCCTCATGGCGTCCATAAACTAAGTCCATTGAAATTATTAAGACAGTTAGGGTTAATAAGATAAATCAAGAGAAACAAATAAATAAAAAAAATTTCGGATCAGTACATCAGGCAGGGATTTTATATTAGTTAAAAAAGATGATCATGAGGTAAAAAATGATGAAAATATATAAAATTTGTAAAAAATTTAATTCAGCTGATTGAAATTAACGTTCAACCTATTGAAATTAACGTATTTTGTAAAATTTGAATTAAATAAATAAATGTATTAAAAAAATAAATAAAAAATTAAAAGTTTTTACTTTTCTTTGTTATTGGATAGAATTTAAGCTGCAGATAACCCCAGGGCTGCCAAAAACTACATTCTTTTCTAACTACTACGCTTATAGAGTGGTGGACAATTAAAACTACAGCTTTTGGAATCTTAAGCAGTTTTGCCAATATTTTAAAAGTCTCACCATAAGAGAAGAAAAGAAAACGGTTTTTTGTGAATCTTTGAATTATTTAAATGTAGAGGTGTGAAAAATAACTTCAAATATACAAACCAAACAATTATGCATTAAAACACAAACCTAGCAACAGATGGAAGAAATTTTACTCTAAAAGCGTAGAAAGCTGGCAACCCTAGAAACTTCTTTGTAAACATTGTAAAAAATTCTTACAGTAAAAAATACGGGCACACAAGGTGTCAGTACTTTTTACCACAAAATTTTACAGAACAAAAATATTGATAGTGTCCTTTTTACGGTAATATTTACAGCAAAATTACTGAATAACTGTAATTAAATAAATATTACTTCAAAAATAACGGTATAAAATTATACGGTAAAGATGGATTTCACGGATACTACCCTCAAGGTGCCAGCACTTTTTACTTTAATTTGTCCCGGAATTTTTTTCAGTGACGTCTGATAGATTATACTTCCTACTGTTATGCTGTAACTGCTAAAAATGAACAAATGAACTAGAGTTTAAAAATAATGTAGAATTGATGTTTTTAAAAATGTTGAATGGAGAATCTTTTTTTTAAATTATATAGGGATTGTTTCGTAACAATATTCTTATGGATAAGTTTCTAAAATAATGCTCATTACAGAATGTTTCTTGAAAATGTAGAAGAAATTATTTTATAAAACAAAGAAATGATTTTTTCTTAATGTGTGCATCATAAGAAGTAATCGAATATATTTTTCAAACCATCCGGAATGCTTTTTATGAGAAAGAGTTATTAAAAAATTACTTGCATTTAATTAATATACCACAGAGTTTAGAAAGTTATGAGGAAAATACTTAAAAATTTCTAGAATTAAAAAAAGCGTAATAAGTAAAAGTTAAATTGATACTGTTTCTGAAAATCACACAATATAAAATATTTCTTATAAATTATACAGTAGATATTACTTTCTAACATTGTGCAATAAGGAACATTTCTCTTAATTTATACAGTTAGATTATTTCTAAAAACAATGCAATAGAGAATATTTTTTTAAAATTATAAAGTTAAGATTGTTTCTTAAAATTGTAAAATAAAAAATATTTCTTAGAAAGTGTAAAATAGATATTTCCTTAATATTGTAAAATAGAGAATATTTCTTAAAAAATTATGCAATAGAGATAACTTATTGTAAATTGTACGAGATAGAATATTTCTTTAACCCTATAAGACAGAAACTCTTGCTGAAGGTTGTTCAATCGAGAAAATTTCTTAAAAATTATAAACTAAAGACCGCTTTTAAACACTATACGACGGAGAATATGTCTTTAAAATTTTTAATAGATTTTGTTTCCTAAAATTTTACAATAGACAATATTTCGTAAAAATTGTATAATAGATATCTTTTCCTAAAATTGTACTTCAGAATAGGTTTCTTAATATTATAAAATAGATGAAATAATAGTTTCTTTAAATTGAATAATGAAGAATATGTCCTAAGCATTATACGATAGATATAGTTTCCTGAAATTGAACAATAAAGAATATTTCTTTAAAATTATACAACAGAAATCGCTGAAAGTTGTTCAATCGAGAATATTTCTTTAAAACTATAAACTAGAGATTTCTTCTTAAAATAGTACAGTGGAGAATATTTCTTAAAAATTTCAAAATAGATATCGTTTCTTAAAATTGTACTTAAAGAATATTTCTGTAAATTTATACAATTGAGATTATTTCTTAAATCTGTGCAATTTTAAAAATTATACAATTGAAATGATTTCTTAAAATTTTTAATTTCTAAAAAAATCAATTCTCAATTTTTCAAAATTCCTTAAAAATTACATAATAAATATTTTTTCCTTAAAAAAAAGTTTAATGGATAAATTTTCGTGGTTATTTCAAAACACGGAATGTTAAAAATCTTCATAATATTAATATTTTTTAAAGAAACGTACAAAAATACTAAAGTGCAATTCATTATTAAATTAAGTTTACTAACAAATGTAGCAAAATTTATTTTTCAAATGAGCCATGTTTTATTCTTTATAGTGTGTACAATTAGTGGGGAAAAAAACATAAATTTCATTAAAGCACTTTCTTTATATGTGGGTATAATTTCTGCTTCTTAAGGTCAAATTAATGAAAAAAAATTCTTTAAGAGCCATTACACAGTCATTTTCAACGAAATTCGGGCTTTTTAGCAATGTATTTAGAATGTAAACAAAACTGACCGGTTCCATGTTACGCAAAAATCCTTTAGGCGTGGTGATGACCCGTCTTTCTAGAAGATGTTATTTGATCTATCTTTGCTTCCGTGACTATGCCATGATAAATATATTCTACATGAACCATTTTTAGAACAACGGGTATCAGGCTATCAGTCCAATGAGGTGAAGCACGCGGGCGAATACTGATGTTTTAATGAAGAGCCATCACTTCAATTTCGAAAGAGAACTTTTCATACTTTAATGCTTTTGAAATATATGGAAAGTTGCAGTATAAAAAAGAAAGTAAATAGAATGATTGTTCGAATTTTTAAATATTTCAGACCAGATGGTAGTTCGCACCGAGAAAAAAAGTATTATTAAAACTACCAGAATATGGTAAAATCTGGCTCGATAAAAACACAAAAAAGCTCTATAATTTTTACCGAATCGTTAGGTAATAATTTTGGTAAATTTAATAATAAATATGGTTTTATAACAGGCAACAGAATTTGGAAAATGCAGTTGAAATGGTAATTTTTATCATGATAGTTTAGAGCATAGTATAAAAATATTCATTTGGATAATAAGAACGATAATTTTGAAAACCAGAATTTCTAGTAAATAGTTATCATATGAACCGAAATGAATGATTTAAACAAAGTATATTTTGGCTTTATTAATCAGAATTATGCTTTTTTTATCAGAATTATCATTGCTATTATCATACAGTACGGTATTTTAACCAAATTTCTTATCTCCGTGCAACAAGTGTTAATAAATTACTTCTTTTTTTGTTTTAGAGGGCAAATACCATTTATAAATATGTTCTGATTTTAAGAGATAACATTTTCCTTCCCCTGATATTAATTAAAAGCAATAAGCTATTTAAACAATTATAATTCATTTAAATCATAGAACTCGCCAAGTTTTATGTAAGTTATTTCTTTTCGTAGGGTAACAAATCAAAATGAAACAATTAAATCAATCTATTTATAATCAATCAAAACAAAGCAATGAAACCAAAGCTCGCAACCAAACTTTCGAACAGTTTTCTAACAACCTAAAGCACTCAAATATATCAGACTGAGATTGGTGCTTTATACCAATACGAGCTTTAATCATTCCGTGACTAATACAAGCACAATTTAAAGTAAAACAGAATTTTTTGCCGATTTAAATTAAAAACACTAATGTATACTATACAATATATATATAATATATTGTTTTTTTCGAATGGGAAAACAATAAATAAAAAATAATTTTTTAAAGCCCATTTTCTAAAATGAACTAAAAAAGTGCTACAAAATTATATCTTTCATATCTAAAACAAAAAACCGACTTAGGTGTTTGCAACAACGTTTATCGCTATTTACATTAAGAAAAAGTATGAACAAAATTACCAAAATATGATAAAATTTACCATGTTTCTAACTCTAAGGAAAAAATATCTTCTGTAATTTTTACAGATGAGCATTGATAATGATTTTTGGAAAAAAAAATAGAAAATAAGGCTTTATAAGTGTGATAAATTTGGGAAATATAGTGAAATTTGATAGTTTTATCATATTACCTTATAGCGTGATATTATAACCATTCGTAAGGTTACATTTACTTTCCAGTTTCGTATTGTTTACAAAATGTGTGAAAACAAAAAATATAGTTTTGAAAACCAGATTTACCGGTAAACTGTTACCATATGAACAGAAAAAATTTCCAAATGAATGGTTTTAATATCCTATATTTCAGATTTTATTACCAGAATTATGTTGTATTCTTTTAACCAGAAATGCCATTACCATGCAGTACGATATTTCTGGAACTTTTTTTTCAGTGTAAAATTCTCCCCTACCCTGTTTTTCAACAATAATGCACTTCACGTGTTTTGATTTTAGTTAAATTATAGACTTATAGAATTATTTTCTGATTTCTTAGCCTCTTGAAAAACGGTTTTTTTCGCTTAATTTAAATAAGCATTTTATCAAGAATTATTATTATTACACGCAATTTTTAATATAAATTCTAAATTCATATTTTCAACGTTGGAAATGTACGTAAAACGAATGTCTCAAAATTAACCAAACATTTGAAAAATCAATTAAATAAAAAAGGAGATAAAAATGTGCAAATTGAAGACTTAAACATGAAACAAACTTAACATTTATATTTGATTTTTTTTCAAGTTATGTTCATTAAGTAATAATTAATTTGAACTACCTTTACGAAAAATATTGAATTAATTACATATAAGTTTCTCTTTACCTGATTTCTTTACTTTTTTAAATTTTGCATACTATTTGATTAAAATATATATATATATATATATATATATATATATATATATATATATATATATATAAAACCTGTAACATCTTTGGAAACAGACTCTATATTTATTTTAGAAATAGTCTTACAAAATTGAACCCAAACATAAGATAAGTCGAGGTTTAAAAAGTAACCAAAGAATGCTTCTTTTTTATTTAATTATAAACTGACTTTTCCATTCACCAATCTAAGCTTTTAAAGATTATTTAATTCAGTTATTATTCTATTCATTAACATTGCAAACTTTTAAATTTGATGATAAACCGAGTCCGTGGTTCATTCATTCGCTTCCTTTCTCCTTTGGATCATATTTTTCCTTATTCCCGTTCTGCATCAGAAATAATTAACATCAATGACTGCTACAGAGTTATTTATTCAAAAAAATATTGAGCTTTTAAAAATGAGAATAAACATTCTGAAAATTAGTTAAATATAAAATTGTTTACAAAGCAAAGCCAAAAAATATCTCGTAATAAAACCTTTAATTAAGCATTAATTCGTACATTAGCAGACCTACTAACTTTTGCTCGAAGCATTAATGATTATTCCAAATAGTAGTAAGATGAAAATTAATGACAATTGTAGGCAAAAGTATTTTTTTTATTTTTCCAGAAACTAAACATTCCGTCGTTTGATTTGATTATCATGCTTTTATGTATATATTTAATTTATTCATATATATTGGTGATCCAATTTTGCAACTACTTTATATTTTAAATAAATAAAGTTTAATAAATTAATGTTACGAAAAATTTGCAAAACTTGGCAGCTACGCATTAGCAAGAACAATAATCAGTCATCATAGTAAAAAAAAAAATATCTAATGACTCTCCTTGTAAAATTGTCTTTGCACTTGCATAAATGATGTTTCTGACAAAATTCAAACTTATCATAATAACATAGATTTATCAGCAGACAAAATTTATTTTACTTTTCTAAGTAGAACTTAAAAGTGCTCATGACTCCATGGTTTCCCTTATTATGTCATCAATGTGCTGCGTGTAAGTAATTAACATAATTTTTGAACCATGAAGCGGAACCTTACTGAATACGAGTTATACAAAAATGCGTTCTGACTAATGACTATTTTTAAGCACAACTGTTATCATTTATAAAATTCTTACGAGTCAAAACTGCAACATTTCAGGACGATTTCGTGTTCTTGACTGTTGTGAGTTCGTAAACTTGAACTGTATTAATAATGCTTATTAGGTCTTAATAATGCTTATTTTAACCATAGGAACACGCGTATTTTTTTCGTACGTTTAAAGGTAAGATTTTTCGACATGACTTCGTGAATTCTATTTCAATGTTATATTTTATTTTAAAGCAAACTATTGATTAAATGAAATATTTTCATTTCAACTCATGTATCATTCATTTCAAGAATGAAGTTTTGCGTAGTTTTGTGCTTTTTTTTATAATAAGCAAGAATATTTTATACTACTTCATAATCAGATGCAGAAATAATTGTCACTTCGTTTAGCGCGAATAAAATATATGTAAGAGTATCGATTTAGGGTTAGTTCAAAAGCTTGTACACTTTTGTTCAAATCATGCTGACATGATTAACTTTTTATTTAACTATGGTATTTTGAAGTAAAACAGAAGTAGTTTTAAAAGTCATTTTGGGTGGTTCAGTTTTTTCTCGCACTGTAAGTTAAATGTTGTACAAATAAATTCTAAATTCTAACAGGTTCAAGAACTAAAGAAAAATACTGGGGCAAAATTATAGTTAGGAAGATTAAAATTGTTCTTTAAAGTTTCGTATACAATAAAACTATAATTAAAAATATATACAGTAAAAACACAGATAATTAATTCCTTTATAATAATATAAAAATATTTAATTGCTCAATTTTTAAAATTAATATAAAAAACTAAATTGAAAATAATTTAAAACTGAACTTATTGCGATTATTATAAATATCTTAATTAATATGAAACTTTTATCTTGAATTTAATACGATATGATTTTTATTGTTAAGCTATACCTTTTTAATACGCTTGCGATAAAAGGAAGCCTTTAAATTGTAAAGGAATGCTGAGGACAAAAGTAAGAAAAAATTAAGAAGTTCATCATGAATAAATAAGGATTTTTTAGTTTTAATTTTGTCTCCTCTAATTTTTACTGTATTTTAATTTTTGCTAAACTCTCAGAAAGAGCTTATAACTCTTACTTTAAGCAGATGCTGCAGATTCTGTGATATCACAAATTGTTTTTATAATATTAGTTTCTGAGATTTTCTCTGGAAAAAAGAAGAATTTTAAAATTAGTAGATAGATATTTCAAATTCAAAATTTTCGCTAAAAAAGCCGTAGTCAGCTATCAGTCTATTTAATATTTTACGAATATATGCTTTGATATCATTAGCATCATAAATCAGCGAAATGTTAAAAACAAATTTCCTAAATTAATGGTATACCGTTGTTATTCTTATAAATCTGATTAAGTTATCTTAAATGCATGGCAATGTGTTGATCTTTGTCTAATTATCAGATATATTTTATAGTTTAGAATTTTATCGACTTCATGTATAAATAAAGTTTAAAGAAAAAACTTTAACAGTACTTTATATGGTGAACAAAAATTACTTAAAGCACTGCATTTAGCGCATTATTTACGAATCAAAATAATCATATTTTTTTGAACTCATCTTTATTACTCATTAACCACACATTTGAAAGATATTCTTTTTTAAAAAAGTTCTTGTAACTGGTAGCACAAAAATATACTTTCTTAATTAACTTTTATTACGTCGCAATAAAATAAAACATATTAAATCTTTCCACTGCACTGAGAAAAAAAAGTACGGTCGAATATTGTAAGATTTACCGTGTTTTTGGTGCTATGGGAACACCAAAAAGCTCGGTAATTTTTACCGAAGTGCTTTGGTAATTATTTTGGTAAAATTAATAATAAAATATGGTTTTATAATGTGTCATAAAATTTGGTAACTGTGATAAAATTTGATAATTTTATCATGATACCTTAGACGAAAGCATATAAACCATTTATTAGAGTAAATTTACTTTTAAGTTTTTTTTAATTCTTTTTATTAAATGTGTATTAACAAGAACTGTAATTTTGAAAACCAGAATTTTTAGTAAACTGTCACCATATAAACAAAAAATGACCAAATAAATGGTTTAAGTACCGTATAAGTTTGATTTTAATAACCAAAATAATTTTTTTTTTACCGGAAATGTTATTACCATACAGTTTACTAGAACTTTTTTCTTCGCGTAAATTAGATAATTGTAATGCTTATATGAAATGAGTTGATAATCTTAAAATTGGGATTTTTTAGTTGGTCCACGATAAAAAAAATTACTGAATAAAAGTACCGGCACTTTAGGTGTATCATCTGTAAAATCCGTTTCTTACGTAAAAGAATATACCTTAATTTTAACAGTAATACTTATTTACTTTGAATGATTAACTGATTTTACGTTAATTATAGCTGTAAATTTTATGGTACATCAGATTTCTTGTTCCGTAACATGTTACAGTAAAAATGAATTTTGCAGTAAAAAGTGCCGGAGCCTTGATGGTCGGTGCCTTTTACTGCAATTTGATCTGTAATATTATCAGAATAGCTAATACTATAAGGCATCTACTTAATTTAATCAATCATTAATGTATTACAAATCTTTACATTATAAACTTTATTCCCATCTTAGCAGGGGTGTGCTCAGGGTTTTAGCGGCTCTGGGCGAAACATTTAGGTATTTAATCGTGGTTAATAAAAATCATGTTTTGCTTAACAAAGTATATGTTAAAGATTTGATTTTTTTATTTCAATCATGTTGTTTTTAAAAGCTATTTTCGTATTTAACGATCTGATAAAAAGTATAAACAATACTTGATATTATTTAGCAATGATACTGCAACTAAAATTCTTAACACCACTTATAATAAAAATGTTAATATTATTATTTAATTATTTCAAACTTGATACTGAATAAATAAAGTTATTTGTTATTAATTTGTAAAACTAAAAATATTAGTAAATTGTAAAAACAAAGATCCACTTTGTCGAATAAAGAGTAAATTAATTTAGATCAGAAAGGCATTTTCAAAAATACATTATTCTTAACAGAAGAAATCTTTATTTTTTATTTATAAGTGGATAATTAATAAGTTTTAAAATTACTTCTATTAAAGTAAATGCGTACAAAATTAAAAGGATATAATTGAAACACATTGATTGATAATAAAACAGCAAATTATTTTGCATACTACATAGAGCACATTGAAATATGAAAAAGATATGGAATGAATAATGAAAAATTATAATTTTAAAATTATAATTTTAAAGTCGCATACTTATTTACATTTAAGCTCTTAAAAAATACATAATTTGTATCTTAAATTGTAATTTATTTCTTAATTTTAGGAACAAAACATTCATTATCAATGAGATTTGATATCAATGGTTTATTATCACAGCCTTAAAAATAATATATTAGTTAATGAAGTACCGTATAAATAATATTTTTCGATAAATCTGTGATTTATAAAAAAAAGCATTTGATTCAAATCGATGATTTTTTTAATAAAATATTTTTAAATCACTCCAACCCTGCTTTTTTATTTTTCTTTGAAATTTCCGCAGCAGTTCTTCAGAATTGCTCTTAACACACACTCACAAATCGGCAATATATAAAACTTTTAATACAATTAATTTCTATGACACAAATGTTAAAAGTTGACAAAAAGTTCCATGTTGCGATTTTAAAAATTCCACTCATAATATAAAGGAATATTAACTGAAATTACATTCACATTTGGAAATACAAATTATAAAAACTCGTATGAATTATATATTCAAGGAATACTAAAAATGTATCCAAGATATAACAATTGTAAAGTAAAACTTAAAACCATTAAATCAATCCGGAAATTTTGTAGCCCTGGGGGGGGGGGGGGGTTGCCTTGCTCGCCCACCCGTATTCACGGCCCTGCATCTTAGTAACGTAAAATTTAGATTTTATTGAGTTATAATAAAATAATATAAGCAGTAACTCTTCTTTCCTACATGCTCAAACAATTTTCTTGTTTTCTGAAAGGCAATTAAATGCTTCGAGACAATAAGAAACGCGCATTTTTTTTTAATGTAACTATCCTATAGCACGTGATTTGCCACTTCCAAAAATTGCACTTAAATAAAACTTAAGATTTTTACATTTTAGATAAATGATAAAACGTTTGCAAAACAACTTTTTCAAGCGAAGTTACTCTTCTAAATATCACCAACAATCTTATGACCGTCAAAAAAACTTTTAATAACTTCAAAATGAATTTTAATCCTAGTTTGTTAAATTATAATGTTTTTTGTCATTATGTTATGTTAGTTAGTCCTATTTACGTTATGTTAGTTAGTTATGCTGTTAATTATTATGTTAGTTATATTTTCATTATGTTAGTTATATTTTCATTATGTTAGTTACATTTTCATTATGTTAGTTATATTATTAAGTTGTATTAACTTTGTTGCAAAGAATTATAACCACTATTTTTAATAACCTATGAATTTTCTTTTCCTTTCTCTTGAAAACTTAGACGAAGACGAAGCATTTTCATATTTTTTTACAAGCACGACACTTATAACGAAATAAATAAAATTGTAATCTATGGAAAATAAGCGTTTAAAGCGTTAAAGTCTACGTTTATAAGCTTAACGTTTCTGAAAAACTTAAAATTTCTAGTTAATAAGATTTTGTTTTACAATTAGCTTATTTTTAAGTAAAAATACTTAAACAATGCTGTGGTTTCTTATGACATTTCGTAACCCTGTTCATTTTTTAAAAAATCATATATTGTTTGTTTATATAGTTTCTCTTACTTTTAAATATAAAAAATATAAAAAAGTAGTAGTTTTCATACTTTTTTGCAACTATAAATTAACAAAATAAGAAACAAAGCAATAATCTACGGGAAATATTTCTTGCATGTAACTCCTACAAAAATACAAAAAAAAAAAAAAAAAAAGAAGAAGAAGAAGAAAATTTATTATAAACGATTATTAATTTAGTGTAAAAACGATTTTATTAGACTTCAGTAACTTCTTGTATTTCTGTAATTCATAAAAACTTTTATAACAATAAAGTACATTTATTTTTATTTGTTCGCATTTTTTAGTTTATCTGTTTTGAATTAAAATATTTGAAAAAAATTACCGCTCTTATTTCTCACACACTTGCACATTTTTTTAATATATATTTTTACTTTGTTTAGTTTCTATTTAAGATTAAAACAAGAACTTTCTTTTTATTTTATATTGATTTTTGTTAAAACTACTCTATTTGTGGAATAAATAAAATTAAATTATCTACACAAAATATTTATGCGTAATTCCTATAAAAATGCCGACAAAATATTTTGCAGTGAACAATAATAGATTTTGATTTTAAAAAAATAGAAAAGGAGTAGTTTTTGCATCCATGTCTTCTTAAAAACTAAACCTGATAATAAGCAAATAATTTTTTGATATGATATTTTTTAAAAAAAATCCATTTCGCATCAAAACAATTTAAAAAAGTAAGTGCTCTGATTTTTTCAAAACATTCAGTAACCCAGTTAATTATTTTAATATATTTCTGGTAAGTATATTTTTTTATTAAATAAAATGAATTAAAAAATAAATACAAAAATAAAATAAAATTGAAAATAAAATAAATTTTTCATATTTATTTTACGAAAGCAACTTTAGTGAACAGAAAAATATATAATTGAGAAGAAATCATGTGAAAACGTTAATATATAAAAAAAAATAATTTTTTGAAAAGCAAGTTCCTCCCTCTCATGAACTAAACTTTTTTCCTCTTTCATTTCGAAATTTAATAATTGAATATGTTCGGTTTTCAGTTTTTAGTTTAGTTTAAAAATTCTTTTCTTACTTTTAAACTTACTAACACAATACTGAATAGTTATAATTTCCAAAGTTTTATAGACAAAAATTCCTCATTTGCGGATATTAGATTTTTCCTTTTTTTTTCCTTTTTAGAAATGTCAGTTTTTTAAACAGGTTTGAGGACATTTTGAAATACATTCATTTTTTCAAACGAACTTCTCAAGCTAATTTTGTTTTCTAAAGCGAGTGTTTTAAACTATGTCCATTTTTTAAATGAGTATTTTATGGTTAGTGAAGTCTTCAATGAACTGTTTTTGAGGTACGTTCGAAATTGATGGTTTCCTATGACTCACATTGTTTTATTTTTTTTTATCTTTGATAGTGTTAATTTTTAAAAAAAAGAGTTTTTTTTTATAGAAGTCCTTTAAAAGATCAACATTGGATCACGTACTGCGAATTAATTTATCACTAATTAAAAATAAATAATTACTGATTCAAAAAGATACGAAGTCATGTAAGGAATTTTAAAAAACCGATGACTCATGAACTAAAAAAACTTTCGGTTCCATCAAATTAAAATAGACCATTAAAGTTTAGTTTGATGAATATCTGATAAAACCCCGGATAAACGTATATATTTGTAACCCAACTCATAATTTTAATTCTTCAAATACTCAATAAGCATCAAAGTTGTTTATCGACATCATGCGCTAAGAACAAACGGAAGAACTGGCCGGATTATTTGTGAATTGTGACATCATAACTTGACCTTTCCTTTTATTTCCTTCAACAATGTTTTTCTTTCACAGTCGAAACAAATTTACAACAAGATCAATAACCTTTCAAGTTAGTTTATTTTTAAAACTTCCTAAATAACTTTATGTAAATAAAAATTTTCTTAATATTTAATTTCATTTCTTTTAATTTCACAAGAAAATGAATTTTTTATTACATAATTTTTTGCACTTTTATAATGTACAAATATTTAATGTTTCTTAACACTTTTAAATAAACGTAAAGCATAATTAATTTAATATTATAATAATTTTATATGCTTAGAGATTTTTTTAGCATTTTTAAAATGAAGTGTTATTTTCTTTTTATAATTTCAGAAATACTCATTACAAAATATTACCATTTAATTGTAAAAACTGTAAATGAACTCGAAATGGAAGGCTACTAATAACCCTTTTATTTGTAAAGGTATAATTCTTCATGCGTAACAATGACACCTTTAAACAATGAGAAATTGATGATTCATA
Organism: Parasteatoda lunata; assembly: GCA_949128135.1. Lineage (NCBI taxonomy): Eukaryota > Metazoa > Arthropoda > Arachnida > Araneae > Theridiidae > Parasteatoda > Parasteatoda lunata. The sequence goes on along the minus strand of OX421975.1, from coordinate 58,985,219 downwards.
CGCTTTGGAAACCAACACTTCTTATGGAATGTCACTGGTAAAGAAAATCAATTAAATAATTTCTAAAAGCGTTTCAAATTTTGGGCAAATAATATTTGAAAAATCTTTTTTTTTTAATACCAAAAAATGATTTTTTTTTTTTTAATTGAGAAAAAGGAATTACGAAACTGTTTTGCATGTTAAGCATTTAAATGTAGCATTTTTTAATTTGTAATTAGTGTTTTAACTTTAACAAAGTAAAAAGAAAAATATTCTCAAATGTGGAAGAGAAGTGTAAAAGAATGCTTATTTATTGAAATAGAATCATTTTATTTTAAATAAAAAGGATTTCTTTATTCACTAAGTTCTGCAACTGTAAAGCTAATCAAGAGGTGACTACGCTGTTAAATTTTACTGTCAACTTACAAAATGATCATCGTCAATTTTCTAATTCTTAAAAATATAATTCTTAAAAATATAATTCTTAAAAATTAAAGAGCCTCAAGAGGTGCCACAGTTGGTAGGATGCTCTCTTGTATTGAGAAATATCCAAGTTATTAACCTTTCCTCTCCTGAAATTTGCTTATTTTTATTTAACTTATATTTTGTGGTGTAAAATTTCATTTTTAGATTAAGATAATTATTTTTATTAATGCAACTCCGGCTGTTTCACAAAAGTGAAATGAAAACCACAAATAGTAAATACATAGTTTAAAGAACAATTCACAAAGATAAAACGCGCCTCTGTAAAAAAATTTGGATCAAGTTACGATCAAAAGTACCAGCACTCAGGTTGCCGGTACTTTTTATCATAAAATTCATTTTAACCGGAACATATTACAGAACAAAAAGTCTGATATACCATAATTTTTATAGTAATAACTACAGTACAATCACTGAATCACTCTAATTAAATGAATATTTATGTATAAATTACGGTGAACATATTTTACGGATAATGCACAGAAAGTTATGGCGCCATTTGATCCGGAATTTTTATTATAGAGTATAAAGAAATAATCATGATTGTTATTGTATGATAACTGATATTTAAAGTGGTAAGATAATTACTATTACCTAAAAACAAACTGTTCAAACTTGTTCAAAGAGCAACAAACTTGATACAAAGCCATCAAAACATCATATTTTTTCTGCCTCTTCTTAGACACGATTTTTTATTTTTTGGTTTTATTTATCGCATTTTAACTTGTCTTTGAATAAATGCCGACAAATCACTTTAATGATTTATCCAATTGCATGCAGTCAAGAAGTAGGATTCGAATTTCTTTAATAATAGCTTCTTAGTATATAACAAATGTTGATAACAAAGAATATCTGTCAATGGTGTAGCAAAACTACAAATATTTCTTTAGCTATTATGAATCTAGTTCTAGTGATCATCTATCTGGTAGAAATAAATAAAAAGCCTTGTTTAAATATCAACTCTTGGCATTTTTGATTGACAAGCCCTACATCATTTATATATTGATTTCTCAGCGTTGTCAGTTGGTTTATTCGATCAATTATTGGATTTGACTGTAAGTATGTCTTGGTCGATTTGTAAATAACTTTAAGCGTAAAAAAAAATGTTCTTTTATTTCCAAAGACACGGTGAGTATCTGTTATACTAAAAGTGACAAATTAGCATTCAAAATAAATTATTCTAGTGCTTTATGAACATGATGTTGTTCAATTTTTTTTTTAACTTAACAGAAACTCTTCTTTTTAAAAACAGTATTCAGTATTTAAATATATATATTTAAATACTGAATACTGTACCATAATTCTTACCATAAAATCATTGAATCACTTTAATTAAATAAAAATTTCTTCTAAAATTGCAATATAATACTTTACGGCAAAAATGGGTTTTACGGATGATGCCGGTAATTCATATCGTAATTTGATTTGAATTGTTTTACAGTATGCAAGCTGTTGTCATTAGCTCTAAATATTATTATTTAAAATATAATTAATTAGTTGAAAGTATATTACCCTCAGAAATCGAAATTAATTACTTTTTGGCACTAAAAAATTAAGATATAAAATGAAATTAATAATTCTTTTGTTATTTCCATTCCATTTGCGTATTGATTTTTGTTACAGTTCCATTGTGTAATGATTTTTGTTTAAAAAAATTTTCTTTTACTTTTCAGTAACTAAAAAAAATATAATTACCATCTTTAAAAAAGAAAGTTTCGTTCAATTTTGGAGCACAGTCTTGTGTTATTCCGGAAATATAACTATCAAATACATATTATACTGCCTTTCTATAAGATAATTTTTAAAAAAAATTACCATTTCAAGCTACAATTATCTTTCATTTGTATTACGAATTTAGCATACTTAAAACCAATTAATGGCAGTTTTCATATGCATCAATAAATATTTATACGACAAAATACATATTAAAGTATATTTAATGCTTATACAATGTATTATATCAATATATTATTTTTGTATTTAAGTTAAAAAATATTGAATCAACCTTACAATTTTAGATACTGATTATATTTATTAGGGGAGTGTCGGGTACCCCCGCCCACTGTCAATTTCATATGTATAGAATAATTTTTCAAGTCAATGGGCCATCGGACATTAATTGTTATATTAAAAAAAGATTCTTTTCAAAGTTTCAAGTATTTATGCGGATGGTAACATGGTAAACAATAGTTTTTAAAATATGTTGAATACAGTAGTAAAATTTTTTTAATTTCTATTTTTTTAAGGTAAACTATTCTTCTTTTTGGTTTATTCTCTTTGCATTATTTAATTAGATGATAAAACAATAGAAACATACAAAAATATTGATTATTACTCAATATTATACAGAAATATAAGCAATACTCCTTAAGTGGTTGGGGCTACCCGACTCTCCCCTAATGCACATTTTTTTTATTCAAGGCACTATATTTTATCTACATACTTTTTGTATTATGTTTTGTGAAAGAATAATGATTTATAATTTTAGTTAATTAAATGTAAAAAATTCAGTTTAAATATTTTTCCGCTTGCTTTTAAACGTACATAAAAAGTATTAGGTGAAAATAAATTATAGAAATGTAAAAGGAATATAATTATGAATGCTTGACTATGGTAGTTTTCAAGTAAGTGTTTCGGATAATTACAAAATAGGTAAGCCGACAGAAATAGTCATTAATTTGAAAAAATAATTGTGGAATTAATTGAAGAATTTTCTTTAGAGAAAAGAATCACGGAAGTTAATTTTCTATTATTAGCCTATTCTGCTCTGTTTCACATTGTAAAAATTAATCGTTCGAAAAATAAACTATTCTCACGCTGTAAATTAAACGCGTTCCAATCTCGCACAGAAATTCAGTAGAGCGATTCAGAGAATGGAAAGACAAGAGTTCTTGATTTAATGATTTGATACAGCTAGCAAAGCAAACGAACGACCTTGACCATGAACAACGGACCCGCAAATCCCTCTTTGCTTTGAAATAGGCGCCGAATGTAAAGTATTTCGCCAAACTAAGGAAGCTTGCGCCAATCGGAGGACAAGCTAAAATACCTTTATGAGAGTCCCTGAATCTTCCCAGAATGCAAGGTAACTAAATAGTGGTTTGTTTCATCAGGTGCTAAGGGGCCTATATAGGTATGTTGGTGTAATGTTTTCTTACATATTAATTTTAGGAGTGCATTAGTTTTTGCAATAAAATATTAGCATTTTTTTATATATACATCGAAAAAATAATTTATTTTTTTATCACCAACTTAAAAAGACAGTAATAATATTTTGTGAATTAATATTAAATATAACTCAAATGGAAAAGATACAACAAATACATATTTTTTTATTGCTCATCCTTTTGTGTTGTTTATCTGTTTATTTGTTTATAATTTTTATTGTTTATCCGTTAATTTAAAATCCCTTAAAAATTAGATGCACGATATAAGTAATTAAATGAATAAAATATACCATATTTAAAGCTATGTGGTATTCATAGAATTAAAAATTGTTGTTTCTTATGTCTTGTCTTTTTTAGTGTTTAATATTTCCAAAAATTTGGAGGATAAGTTTTGCGAGTTTTAGCACCTGGAAACTAATTAAATGTTAATGCTTTTTATTGATATTTGCTTATTGTAAATCAATTTTCATTTATAGAAATAAACAAACTTAGATTTTTTCCCTGCAATGCGAAAAGTTACTTTCGATGCAGGTATGAAAAAAAATTGAAAAAAAAAAAAAAAACATTATCAACCGAATGCTTGCGTAGTTAAAATTTAAACGAAATTAATAGGTAAAAATAATAAAAGTTAAAAAACTTATTCTTTTAAAACTATAATTCATTTTTGACACTAAGCTTTGAAGCTTCTGAGTAACCAAATGAATTGCACGAAGCTGATAAATTTTGAAAGTATGCATATTAACTGTTGCACAAGTTCTGAACAAAGTTGCACAAATTCTGAAGTGTATTTGATAAAAATAAACTTATAATGACTACCATACAACATTTCACGCTTAATAAATTGTAAGCAATAATTTTCACATAACAAATTCCCTATTTCAAATAAATTTAGCATTATTTATTTTAATAACAGTCACAATTTTACTAAAATAAACTTAGATAATAACTTGAAAAATTAAATCTGCTTAAAAAATTATTTTAAAAGTAATAAATTGTTTAAGATTTTGTAATTTTTTTAAAACTTGTAAAAACTAAAGGAATAATCGGTGCTACCATAAAAAATGCTTAAAATATTCCCACTAATTAAAATTAAGATGGAGTTAACACGCATTTTGAGAAAAAAAACATATAAAACAATTAAAATTTTTTATCAACATCTTCAAATAATAAAATTATTTTAAAAAATTTGAGGGAATAAATTTTGCAAACCTTGTGATTTAACTACAAATCTTATGTTGAAAAACCCTTAAATTCTGATTTAAATAAATATGCTCAACGAAATACTTAATAGGGATCAATAATTATTTTAAAACAATAAAACTTAGTTGTATATTGCATTCCGAAAATAATGAAAATGATTCTTGTTTAAATATTTCCTGTTGCATAAATTATAGACTCTTAAGGTCGGTGACTAATACCATTGGCTTAGATAAAACACACTTTTAATATTTTTATTAAAAAGAATTCCAGACATTTAAAATACATTATATATTGAAAAAACAAAGTAGGTACCGACAAAACAAGAATTAATAATTCATTAATTTAAAAAGATTCAAAATATACGGAGCAATAATAATAGCGAGTTAAGATTTTTGTCTCATAGTCACCCTGATTAACTCTAACTATTAAAAAAACTAATAAAAAAGGTGCCTGAAAAATGAATAATTCATCGTCACTTGGATAAGTAATTGAAAATCTTATAAATCTCTTTTGAAGAGACATTTTTTTTTTTTTTTTGAAAAATTTTTTCCGGTCTCAAAATTAATACTGGAAGCATTTTTTTTTCCTTTGTGGGGGGGGGGATTACTGTTTATTATTTTGAAGTATAAAAAACTGTATAATTATCTTTAAAAGGTTTATCTTTCAAAGCTTATAAAAATAAAGATTCTTTTTTTTTTCTGTTAATTTAATTCTGTAAAAATAAACTTAAGTTTTACCATTTTTACATATTTAACATTTATAACAGTATAAGAAAAATTGAAAATAATTATAAATAAAATGTACTAATGGTTGGAAATAATTTTAAACAAAAAGTATATATGATTGAAAATAATTTTAAACAAAAAGTATTAATGACTGAAAATAATTCATTATTTAAATATTTATTATTTAAATAATAAATTAATTACTTAAATATTTCTTATTCAAATATTTATTATTTAAACAATAAATTTATTATTTAAATATTTATTATTTAAATAATAAATTAATTATTTAAATATTTATTATTTAAATAATAAGTTAATTATTTTAATATTTCTTATTTTATTAATAGTGAAAATATTATTATACGAGGTATTAAGGCGTAGGAATTTAATGCTCTACTCTAACCAATGTGATTAGAACATTAATATATTAAATCAGTTAAATCTTAAAACATTTTAAAACGTTCAACTGATTTAGCGTTGTAGCCGATTTTAGAAAAAGGAACTGAAAGTTTTCCTTCTTCCAAGGAAGTATACCTTCGTTCGAAATAACGAGTTATTGTCCGTTCGCGGCACTTTTTGACTAAATTATGTGACTGGACATTGTCCGCACTAGAAACTGTATTGGTTAACAATCTGAAATTCAAACCAATAAAATTGATCTAAACAAACATTATCTAAACAACATTTAATTGGCAGATACAGCGATTTGCGTCACAAATAAGGATACATCAATCAGAATTCCTGTTTTCCTTTAACGAATTCAGAGGATTAACACGGACACATTACACCCAAGGGAGATCATAAAAATTTTATTGTTTGTTGGTGAAAAAAACATGAAGGCAATTTAAATTAGGAAAAAGGACATTTATTTTTATCTCGTATGCGGGCATTCATAAAAGATCTCTTTTTTATATGTTTTGCGTGAAGTAAATAAATACAAAAATGCTTTCATATATGCGGATTAAAATTCCATAACTTTTTTTTATTGCACGTAGCATTGCATAGGCAATTGCCGCTGTTTAATTTGTAAGATTTTTTTTTTGTTTTAAAGGATGGCACAATTTCTTTTTTACCTTTACTGCATAAGTCTCTGAAGAAAATATAGTGGAAAAATTGACGTTCAAAAGACATAAGCCATTAATGTAGAACAATGGAAACTAAAGAAATGGAAAACAAAACTTATATTTTGATTTATTATCCATGCCAATAAAATTAAATATTCAAATAAAGAGTGTGCGATATTAAAAAAGTTAACATCCAGGATAACTTTTGATTTAAACGGATTTTCAATCCTTGAGACTTTATCTTAACTGTTTGAGGACTGCCTAAACTTAAATATGCTAATTGATAAGAGAAAACGATATTTTAGGTTCCGAAATCGGGCACAAAAACGTTCTCCTCTGAATGAGCTTACATTTTTTTTGCTGGATTCAGATTTTTGATCCAGTGGAGATTTTTTTATTTGAGTTGAATTGTGTATATTTTAGATTTGAAAGGCTAGCCGCAATCTGGAAAATATGATTCTTTACTTTATTAAGAAGAGCACTCGAAGGAGTTCCGACTCAGCATTACATATCGCGCTTTATATTTCAAAATTTATTTTAATGAATCGGGAAAAAGTTGTGCACACATGTTTTCCTGATTCATTAAACAAAACTTCACTGGACACTGGGAAATACTCAAAAAAGGAAATTAATCTTGAGAGGTCCAAGTTTTTGACTGCTCTTGTGTGTGACCTATTGCGACCATATTTTCGACTAATTTCGACCATATTTCGACTATTGCGACTAATTCCCGTTATTTGTTGGTTATAAATACGAATTCATCGTAAAAAAAGTTTTTTTTATTAATTAAGCTGCATTTCGTAATTAAACTAATAAAATGTTGTCTTAGTACGTGTAGTCATTAAATCAAAAATTGTTTAGGGTGGCTCGTTTATTTTTTTTTCTTTGTGCACAGTACTTTAAAGTTTGTAACTGTACATTGCGCACTGTACAAATAGAAGTTGTTAAATTGCGTTTTTGTCTCTCATTTCATATCTTAAAACATCTTCAGCACTAAATAGTTATACCTACCATCTTTAAGGTTAGATCCTCAAAACAATAAAATTTTGTCTCAGTTCGCGTAGTCATTAAACCAAAAGTTATTTAAGGTGGTACGTTTTTTTTTCTTCCGAACACTATACAATAAAGGTTGAACAAATTAAAGAATTAAAGAAAAATACTGGTCTAAAGTTAAATTTAATGATATTACATTTAGCACCTTATTAAAACTGTAGCACATTCACACCGTAATATTATTTAAAGTTGAATCAATTTTTTTGAGATTATTTATGTGTCATCCATTTTAAAAAACTTTTACGATTGAGGATTCATCAGTTAAATGTAAATGTTTTTTCTACAATTAATTATTATTATTATAGTAACTAAGTTTTAGAAAGAAAATTAATTTATACTTATTATTCAGATATAAACTTCATCTTGTATGACATAAAAATAGAAATTATGTTAATTGATGCATAGTAAGGTGCACGGATTTTTATTTTAGAATTTAAGCAATAAACATTTATTTGTATTGCTCTTATAAGTTTAAAAAATGTTCTATCTTTTACATTTTAGTTACAAGTATATTTATTTAAAACTAAATAAACCCTAAATCATAAATAGATAAATATTTTAAAAGCGTTCCACATTAGGTGTGACGTTTGTAAAAAGGTTTGCAGAAATAAAATTAAATATTATTAATTTGTTTCAATAGTCATAATGAGAACTTATTAAGGTTCTGGAAATAATTCGATATCTTAAAGAAGTTATGTAAAATTCGTTAAATTTTTAAGTTGCAAAAATTATTATTTATAATAAATATATCAATACTTGACGTTCATGTTATTAATATAGAGATTTTAAATGGACGATATCTAATACAATTAAGGACAATAGGCAAATGTCATTTTGTTGATTGTCAATTTAAAGACAATTAATATTTAAACTATTGATTCAGAAGATAAGAGTTAGTGTTCTTTTGTAGGACTGTAGGTAACGTGTCTTTTGTTTTTAACTTCATTTGCAACTTTTGACTCTTCATTTCCTTTTATTGTTATCTTTTTTAATTTACGCCAATTACGCCCAATATTGGCGTACTTGGCGTAATAAGTGAGTTTTACAATCTAATATATACCCGGATGAAGTATTTAAACGGTATATTTCATCTCGTGGAAATTTATTGTTAAAAATAATAATTTTAATTTCTTATACTTCTGTTTTAAAAATATTTCCAGTTTTTTTTTTTTTTTTTTTTTTCACAAGAAGATTTTGTTTCATGCTTTGAAACAAAAATAAATATGTAAAACTAAATTTAATGAATTTTTAAACAGAAATATTATTTGAGTGGAGCTTATTTTAATGTAAAACCCAACTCCAATGTTTATAGTCTCATTTTTAAAGAGGTACGATTTAAACAATTAAAAGTTTACTAAATAAATAAATTTTTTCGTCTTTATTTTTAATCTGTGCATTACTTTTGTCTCTTTTTATATCTACAGGCATCTCTATAATCATAGTCCTTATACTAGATACTATAAGGAACAAAATATTTAGAATGCACTGTCATATTAGAAATATTTTTATAAAAAAATTAAACATTAGTTGTTTGAATTAATAGTAACTATTAAAAAAAGAAAAAATCTATTCAAAAAAACATTTTTATAGTACTTTGTAATATCTGCGAATTTATTTATTTCCCTTTAGTCATAAGTTAAAATAATACTGAGTTTTTTCCGAAAGTAAAGCGTAATATCAGAATTTTTTTTATTATTAATTTTTAACTATGTGAAATATCAAGAACAGGAATGAGTAATTTAGAAAAGATATTATGAGATTTTCTTCATCTCTTAATAATATTACTATTATTACTTGCATATTTAATATAAACACTCCGATTGTTAACTAAGCATTATATATATATATATATATATAACTAATGTTTTTCGTTTCGTTATTGCGCTAAAACAAAACATGTTTTATTCTTGTTTTAATGACAAATCATACGCACGCGAATAATGCCCAACCAAGAGAAAATGAATTTGATTTGTTCTATTTTATGTATTTATAAAGTCTTAAAAAACTATTATAATTGCTACAATCGTCCAAACTTAAAATACTATCAAATTTTGGAAATGTTTTTTTTTTAAACAATTTTAATGACCAAATATTTTTTATAACTGATCCATTTGTAAAAAAATAAATAAATAAATTTGAAACTTGAAATGAATGCAAATATAATCCATTAAATGAGTACAATTATTAATTTAAAGCGTAAATATAGAGTACATTATAAATTAAAATTATAATTTAAAATTTAGTCATAAACATACTATTCTCATTTGTTAAAACGTTGAGTATTCATTTTCTTTCGTTAAGAATTAGACAAAGTCTTTGAAATAGTAAATATTGGTTACGTTTCGCTCACTTTTCAATTTTTCCATATTAAGCAAATGTTTTTAAACTATCTCCATGAAGTGGAAAATTATATAATGGGTTTGGACGTTTTAACGTTACAGTTGAAAAAAATGTAATGCATCATTAATGAATTAGATCATGGCAAAAAATAAATTTATTTTAATTAATTAAGAAAATAAACAAAAAAATTTCCCTAATTTTGTACTATTGGTTTCCAATGTTCATAAAAATAAAAAAAAAAAGAATTGAAAAAAACCTTTAACCGAAACGTTTCTCTTAAAATAATCTTTTGATATCTATGAAAATATAAAACGCTAATTCGTTTACAAAGTAGTCTACAAAGACAATCTTTTTTCTCTACTTTTAAAAAGCATTGTAGAAAATAAAGAGGAAAAATTATATAAATGAAGATTGAAAATTAATATTAACTGGAGTAAAGATAAAAACATGTTCGAAATCTGACGAATCACAGCTGAGAAAGATACAAAATGTACAAAACTTGAAATCTTGTTTGATTACCAATTGAAATTCAATGACATTTCGTATAATCACTTTTCTACTCTGAATTGTTTTATCATGCAATCTAACAGGTTTTGGTTTCAATAGGGTTTAAGCTTTTACCCGGCTTAAATATTAATTTTTTATACCTCATTTGTATACTTTTCAGACTGCATTCTAAAGATATATATCAAAAGCAAACATTGATATCAATGATGAAAATCTTGGATATGCTTCACTTATAAACTTATAGCCATATTTTAGTAGTTTTGACCATATTTATTTTCTTAAAACTAAACTAAACTAAACTCAGTGGCGCGACTGCCCAAAGAGGGGCAAGACCTACTCTGCCCATCTCAGTTTTCTTGACCTTAGGCTCTAGGGTGCAGGAGCAGATGTTCCGGTTAGGTGGCCAGCCTAACGCGAAACCCCCAGTGTTAATTCCCATGCATGCTTGGTACTTATTTATCGACCCACTGAAGGGATGAAAGGCTGAGTCAACCTTGGCCGGCCCGAGGATCGAACCCAGGACCTGCGGCACGGGAGCGCGAAGCGCTACAACTCAGCCACCGGGCGTCACTTACTTTCTTAGAGCACGATACATTTTATTTTCATAAACAATTTTATCCAATTCTGTGTTTAATTATCATATTGCGTAAAGAATAATATTTTTTATTCCTTATGTGTGCTTCGCATTATTTTTTAGATATTTATTAGCATCTTACTCAATTGTACACTTTCTTTAATTAATTTAAATTTTATTAAAATGTATGAATTTTGAAAATATATCCCGTACTTGTAGCTCCTTGTTACTTATTAACAACTAAAAATATAATATCTTCATTCTAGAACATAGTAATGTTCTTCATTTAACAATACTTAATTCGTTTTTTTTTTTTTTTTTTTTTTTTTTTTAAATTTTTTTTTTTTTATTTATTTATTTATTTTTTTTTTTTATGTAAAATGTAAAATGTCTTTTTTTTTTAAACATCGAAGCCTTTTTAAATTCGATACTAAAATACTTTTCTTTCACTTAACCGCTGCTTCATCATTTACAAGTTAGTTAGTTCTAAAAAAGCTTTTTATTGATCTAAAAGTCTAATTATCAATTTCAAAAGTGTACCTAAGTGTGTTAGTGTGTTAATGTGTGTTAATGAATGTATACAACTTATTGAGCAACATTTCTTGTGCAATTCATTTAATATGCTTTTGAAATAATATCGAAAAAGCGGAAATAAAGTTGAAAACTTTTTTTTGTATGTTATTTATTGAGTTTTCTCAAATTCTTTGCAGGTTTCTAGGAGAAAATAAACAAGCTACAGAAAGAGGATTGAAAAGCAAGACCGCTGCATTCTATTTATTTTACGAAACATTTTTAATTGATCAGAATTGTTTTGTCAAGATACGAAAGATATACAATACATACAGGTAAAATGCTAAGGATATTAGTTATATATTTATCTATTCATACTATAGAATTTTAGCAAAATATGTTGAAAGCTTTTTCTTTAAGAAAATCACAAACAATAATTTATTTTCATTCGACATAAATTAATCTTACCATTGTAAAGAAAGTTAGTAGCAAGCGTTTTTAAAAATAAGTTGTTTTGAATATTTTAAAAAATTGTCAAGAGAATAAATTAATTTTATGTATTATAAATTTTACTAATCGCTCCAGAATAAGTTAGTTACATTTATTATTTAAAATAAGCTTTGTTAAGCTCATCTTTTAGAAAAAGAAAAAAAAAATTTGATTAATTTTAACTTAAGTTTTCTTCCTCATTAGTTTAAGATAGTTGCAACGGTGTTCTTTAGATATTTTTGTTTAAAATGTAAATGTTCTGTACACGTAAATTTATAGTATAAAAGAACAATACGTCTCTGTGATTTATCGTTCGAAAATTAATATTTTTTTTCATTTCAATAAAAATTCTTGAATATAGATGTGATTAATTCAAGTTGAGTTAAGGTTTTATAGCTCTTTTCAAATTGTGTACTTCTGTAAAAACATAAAATTTTCAAACCAATTCCAAATATTTTGTTTATGTTGAAAGCTTCATATTAATTTTATTATACTTAGAAAGTGTTTTCATCATATTTTTACTTAACGAATTAACATCTAAGGACTTTATGATTCTAAAATGAAGCAAATAACCAAACGCTTTCTGGTAAATTTATGAAAGTTATTAAAAATAATAATAATAATAATATAAAACGATAAGCGCATCCACCTAACTAGTAGTTAAACTTTTTACCGTAGCATGGCGCTGAAACCGTCTTATTGACACTTCGCGATACTTTTTACATACTCTCACATTAGAATGGAAACTTTTTATATATTTCTTTGTGTTATGTTATGTAAAGATAACGCTTTTGTAGAAATTTATATTATAGATCCAGACATTTAAATAAAATGAAAGTTTTAAAAAAACTAACAAAAAATTTCGCTTGTTAAATTATTAAAATCTAAGAACTTCAAAGTACAAAATCTAAATATTTTTAGCATTTAATACAAGTGACCCTTAAAATTGAAGTTGAATTCTGACCGTCAAAATGTATGCTATTTTAAACAAATCATTAACCTACTTTTTTTAATTGAATATATAAAGCTGGTGCTTATTGTTGCAACATGACTTCTTCCAAAGCAATAAAAAATAAACACAATAGAATTTCTTAAAGAATGGCATGTATGAAGATATCAATTTCGGTATCTGGGATACCATAAGGTTACACTGAAAGATATCATCAAAAGAGTTACGATTAAGTTAAGTAGACATTACCTGATCCGCGCCAGCTGGTAAAGTATGTGTGCTTCTCACAATGTTATGGCATTTTAATGACGAAAAAATGTACGCGTTATTTTTATTTTTATTAAGTTTAGACAATTTTTCTGCCTCGAAAAATTTAGGTCATAAGATTTTTTTAACAAATCATTATCTGTATTTAAACAAATTAAGAATCTGTTATGAAGTTACTTTTGTTTGTTTTACCTTATTGCAATTAGTATTTTTTTTTTTTTTTTGGATTGAGTCATAAAAGTTTTTTTGATTGGTGGATTTGTTCTAAATTTACATTTATTCCATGCGTTTATTATGAATACCTTGCCTATGGTATTTAATGAAACAAAATTTTAATTTTTAATTAAATAAAAAATTTCAGATTTAATATTTTTAATAATTTAAACAAATAATGACAAAGTCTATTTTAAGTTATAACTATCTAAGTTTTCAAAGTAAATACAAACACTAGAATGAGGATGCCAAATATACACTGCCAAAAAGAAAAAAAAAAGCTTTTTCCGAATTTGATAAAAATGTGTCAAAATAGCTTCAAAATAATATGGCCGAATGTAAAAGCTTATTTTACTCATTGTCGAGTATAGTGACATGTTCAAAACAGCATAACGTTGTGTAAATATACAAGAAAAAACATTTGTAACACAATTAAGAAATCCTTAATTCTTCAATCAAAAACAGTGCTAAGCAATTATATTTTATTTATTGGTACACATACATATGCAGGCTTGTGTACTCAATTACATAAATACGGTTTATAAGCCTTTGTCAATTAGAAGAACAAATCGAACAATTCAAAGGAGGACAGCGCGAAGGTTTATCAAGTATTACGGCGTGATTCAAACCCACTACCTTCTTGCTACAGAGTGTTAGCGGACGATACAGCTACTGTTGGCGAGTTTGGAGGTCTCCGAACTCTGCAGAATTTATGTTAACATGATTTTTCGAAGCTCTTTCGCCAAGAAAAATAAAAAGAAGCAGCATTTTTAATGTCTTACACTTAAAACAAAGCTTTCATTTACGAATATATATTATATTTATATATCACATTAGCATATCATTTTATTACATCTTGCCATCTATCTGGGCTTTAAAACAGAAAAATAACTTAAATATTTTTAAAGTTATTGAACTTTTTTAAAATTAGCCAATTTGGCGACATTTATTTACCGAAATGAAAACTATCAAAATAACGGCTTTTTTTTTTTTCTCAGTTTTTAAAAATTTTTTATGAGCCCAGATAATGCATCATTGGAATAAGTTTTCATGTATTAAACAATTATACCTCAAATGATTTTCCTTTTTTTAACTGTGGCTTTTCGCCATATTGACGTTAAGAGCCATTTTCAAAATAAGCTTAAAAAGCCCTGACTATAGATAGGCTAAACTTGATCTAATAGTCATAACTTATGACTATTAGATCAACCAATCAAAGTTACTTATGACTCACTTACAGTTACTTATGACTCATAAGTAGAGCCCGGATTTTGATGACATAAAAAATCTCAATTAATGTCCTTAAAAAGTGCAAAAAATGCCCTTTAAAAGTGCAAAAAATGCCCTTAAAAATGCCCTTAAAATGCGAAAATTGCGCTAAAAACGCCTTATGACATGACTTAAATAAAGTAAAAATATTGAACTAAAACAATTTTTTACTCTTTAAAATTATTATGAGTCATTTCAATAAATATAAAGCAAGGCAATACTTATTCTACGTTCATTAAAGTTTGAAAAATATGTTTTATATCCTAAAATAACAAAAAAAAAGGAAAATATATTGACTCCAAAACATTTTAATTTTGTATAGAAACTTTAATGAATATAACAACTTCCATCTCATAATATTACTAAATATCAGAATTACATTGGATTATTAATTTTTTTTTAATATTTTGAAATGTAAACGAGCGTTTCTTGTCTGAAAGTTAATTTTTATACCTGAAGAAGCTTCCTTCAACGTCTACTGATGTTATTGGTGCGTACTTGAAAAAGACGGTCTCACTTACTGACAATTCTTCTTCAATTTGAAAAGATGTTGCTTCACCTGTTAATATCCTAGAGATTTTCTTCATTGTTTAGAAGCCAGTATAATAATGAAAAATGATAAAAAATAATAAAAATTGGAAAAAATTAACAAAAAATTTAAAAAATGCTTTAAAATGCAAAATATGCCCCAAAATTTAAAGAAAAATGTCCTATAAATCTAAAAAAATGCTCTAAAGGACAAAAAATGTCCAAAAATGCAAAAAATGCAAAAAAATGCAAATGTCATCAAAATCCGGGCCTTACTCATAAGTAACTGTTGCAAATTCACAGCAGTTATGAAAATAGCATATTATTCGCAAAAAATCTAAAATTTTACGTGATGACGCAGCCTTAATTCAACACTGAATAATTCGAAGTAAACATCAACTCACACTGAATTTCTAGAACATTCTATTTTTTCAGTTTCATCTTCCATTCGAAATTGTCCCCATATTTCTGGTTTGATTCGAATTCTTATCCAGACGAAACCAAAACTTTTTACTTTTTTACAAAGTTATTAAAATGTTTTGCAATTCTTTGAAAAATAAAGATAGAGAGTTCACGATATGACGTTTTCCAACGAGTAGATCATCATTTAAATTGCTACAAAATTTAGTAAATTTGAAGATAAAATATCTTAGTTAAATATAGTTTCGTGTTATAGTATTTAATTTTTTTCAAATCAATGCATATTTTTCAAGTTTTGGCTAAATTAAATTTTTATTTAAACTTCTTTTTTGAATTCCAATAGCTAAAAGTTCACTATATCAACAAAATTTAGACAAAAAATGATAACATTTTTGGTTCAAAACATTTCAACTTGAGAATGGCGATTCCAGGTGCTTCCCGGTTCGTTCAACTTCGTACATACACATCTTTTCAATCACTACACATGTTTTTTTCCACTTTAAATTCCTTATACACCTTGTTCTTTTTTCTTTTTTCTTTCAGATAATTAAGAAGAATGTCTTGTTTACCTTCTTCCGTTGAAACCGTTTCTTCTGATGACAAACGTCTTATACAGATACGACATAACAGAACATTCAGCTACATTTACAACACTTTGTTTCGCAGTACAGATTCGTGGGTTTTTCCTGCATTGTTCGTTATAGCTTCAGGATGTCTATGTCGAATGTTGCTCAATGGATTCCATATGTACGTCTACTCAAAGACGTAATAATTTTTCATCTAAATGATGTGAATGTACTTTGAAGTGATGATGATAAGCTAACGGTAAAATATAAATATGAAGCGTTTGGTTTTAAAAGCAGCTTAATTGTTATAAAACAAAATATAAATGACTAAAATTAGTTTTTGAACATCGTCATTTTTAATAGAATATTAAACTAAATTTAATCACAAAAATATTCTGTTTTTTTTTTTTTTTTTTTTTTTTTTTTTTTTTTTCTTTTAGGACGTACAGCTCAATCAAAAAAATATTCCATTTTTTTACTAGATATTATTATTAACTGTTTTTGTCAATGAATTCTAGATGAAGATTGAGATTTTTTTTATGTCGTTCACTTAGATTGCCTTATCGGAAGGATACAAACTAATTTTTCTTTTTAATTTTATTTAATTTCCCTAAAATTATTTTACTAATTTTGCTTAATACAAATCGAAAATACAAAATAGGGAATCTAATAGAATAAATGCACCTATGCACTGGAGATCAATGATCATTCAGTTACAGAGCAGCCAATAGGAAAACGTTTTCTATTTGTATTGGAATACGAATAGTCTAATGGGAATAATGCAAACAACTAGTTGCCATTCACAACTACAAAATTACGACAATTAATTGATTTGATCCATTCAGTGATACAGTTCAGCCTCTGTATCGGATTTCTCCATGACCAATTTTTCATAATGATTTGAACTATTACCCCCTCCCCTAAAATTAGCAAAAGCATTTCGGTGAGTGTAAAATCATGATCTTTCAAAATGCAATTTTCTTTTTTCTTCCAATTTACAAGAAAATTTCATTTCTTTTTCCGGCGACAACCTAAAAAAAATTTCGAAAATTAATTGAGCTGATTTTAAAACCATAAGTTTCACAGATGTTCTGTCTGAATACTATGTCGTATGCAATACTGCAATACTATGAAACAATTTAATGCAACAAAATGGAAGTAACTGACTGGACCTTACTGCAATGATGCATCTACTATGTTGTTACAATCTGAGTACTCTGGCTCTGACTGCGATTACAAATGTAATCCGTTACTATTTTTTTATAATACATGATCTACAATTATACCTTGTGTAATGCTACACGATTACTGACAGTTTTCTTTACTTTTATTCGATGTATAGTTAGTATAATAAAGAGATATTTTGTATTTAAATTTTATGGTTTTTCAATGTTTCATAAATAAATTTTTTTACGCAAACTTTAGTAAAAAATCTATTCAATAAATAATGCTTAAAAACGAAAGAATATTATTTTTAATTTTAATTAAAAAAATTTAATTAACGAAGAATACATTTTTTGCTTACTAATTTTGACTTCTTTATTGAACTAAAAACAGAACAAGTTAAGAATAAAAAAGAAATGTATATAAGAAAATATTTTATTATTTTACGAGTTACCGATTAACCTCGTAAGCCATTAATATCACATTTCCTAGCCAATCTGCAAATTAACTAAGGGGATCCGTTAAAGTGCAAAATCAAGAGTTTCCACGATTGACACAGGAAATGTGCACATTATGGTCACCGTATCGTTAAAGTTCAAAAGTTTATTTCTCTTATTCTAATAGCTAATTTTTTGATTGCTTGTATCGACTTAATTCTTTAATAGTCTTTATGATTCTTTATGATTTTTCATACTTATAAATATCGAAAAATAAATAAATAACGTTATGTTAATTCTCTTGATTATGATAATATTTTAAACCATTTGGTTCTTTGTATTATATTTGTAAAGGGAATGATAATTGATTGATTGATTCTATTAACCATTACATTGATAGTTTGAGAGTAGTATCTTGATGCTCTAAGCAGCGAAAAATAAATAAACTGCAGTATGCTAGTTCAAGCTCAAACTCAAAATTGGGTTGACTGTTCAACGACAGCTATAAAATAAAATAAAACTATTGAATTTGTAGAAAATAATAAGAAGAAATAAGAAATCGTAACCGGTGTTTCTTTTTTGTCTATCTGTTTAGAGATAAAAAATAAAAAAAATATCCGTCAGAATATACGTAGAGACTCACAAGGGTTAACGCAAGCGTTCCCAAAATGTGTTCCGTGGAACCTTAGAATTTCGTGGAATTATGACATGGGATTCCGTGAGTTAAGATATTTTTAACCGGCAACAATAATACTTATATCCAATAATTAATTAATAATTTATTTAATATTCTCCTTATTTAATTGAATTTTGTTGCGGGAATTGTGAATGAAAAAAAATGTAGCAAAATTTCAAATTTATATATTTTTCTCAATAATAATGTATTTCATAAATTATGAAAAATCTACGCATTTATAAAAATTCCATAAATATTTTTCATCGAGCTTTTCTATTCGAAATAAAGTAATTAAATTCACGTTTAAATAATTACGTTATAGCTATTCTTCTCTCTTATATCTCTTATATTATTTTTTTAATAAAAAAATAAAAAAATAATTCAAACCATAATTTAATTCTAACATAATTCGAATCAAAAACCACAATTTTTATTCATTTTCAACATATGCATACACTAGAAAAATTCATAATATTGAATGTTTAATTCTACAAAATAAAAAAATTCGAAAATAATTGAGTCTTTTATTTTGTTAGTATACTCACAGCTCCTAATGAACATTTTTTTAATAATGCCGGAGGTTACGCCAAAAGAAGTTCGAACAGTTATGGTTCTTTATCCATATAATCTTCCTTATCCACATATCCTTTTAACCGCTAGAATAACACATTGTTTAAATCTTTAAAAATGGTTTAGTGGTTTGGAGCCATGGAAAACAAATATCTACTATGTTTTAACTGTATGTGTTTTTATAATATTTTGAAGTAAATTTATATTATATAATATTTGTTATTAAAAAAAAATTTCAAAATATTTTGCAGTTGGGAACGAAATGACAAGTATTCGTTAGTTTAAAAGTCATTTAAAAGGAATGTAAGCTATGATTATTTCTCTTTTTAGGAATATTTATGATATTGCTTTTTAACCTTTTGACGCAGATGTTTGTTGTCCATTTTTTATATATTTTTTTTATATTTAACAAAGTTTGGTATTTTTTAACTATAAGAAACAGTCACAAAAAAATCTGTAAGAATATCGTAATTATATTGGTACTAAAATACAAAATTTCAAGAAAAGTTCATATTCAAAAATTTATCGAAAATTGATTTTATAATTTAAAAAAATTTCAACGATTAATAATTGTTTCTCGTATACCTTAATAACTGTATATAAGTACAAATTTAAAAAATATATATATTGTTTTGAAGTGAGTTGTGTTTGGAAGATTTTACTCGTTAAGCAGAAAAAGACACCAGTGTTTCGTGATGTATTTCAAAACCAGAAATTATTTAAATGCTAAAAATAATATTTTTCACTTATTTTGACTTATACAAAATAATAAAAATTGACTGATTATACCAAATAATAAAAAGAAAGTATGAAAAAAAATGATTAACAAAAATTCTGCATTAATTTATTAGGGAAAAAATGGGGAATTTAGGTGCATCATCCGCAAAATCCATTTTTACCGTAAAATATTATACCTTATTATACTGTGATTTTACGGTAATTATTACTGTATATCGGGTATTTTTAAAACAAATCGGGTTTTAAAGTATCGGGTGTTGGGGTAAAAATGATTTTTACGGTAAAAAGTACCGGCACTCTGAGTACTACTAGTACTTTTTATCGCAATTTGATCTGATTTGTACAGTCCACAAAAAATACGAAACTTTAAAATGCTATTTTTTGTTCAATAAGGAAAAGAAAGAACGTAATAAAAAGAAATATAACTTATTTGTTTATAGTGTATCTATTTTTTTTTTCTATTTTAATGCGTATAACTTAAAGAAAAAAAAACTTGTAATGGATGAAGGAAATTACTTATTCTAAGTTCAGTTCAATAAATTAAAATTTCATGCGTCAGGTATTTTTACGGCAAATGTATTTCTATAAAACGTTGCTGCTATCTGACTGAATAATGCGCACATTATACAAATTTTAAAGTACCAAAATTGATTTCGAAAGAAGGAATAAAAGCTAAAAGAAAAAACTTTATATATAAACTGTTCTTTACTAGCAATAACGTAGGAACACTTATCCTTTTCCGACTATTTTTAAAAATTAAAAATTTCGTGATATCTGAGTAATCCCTGCATAATTAAACAAAAATTGCTACACAAGAACCACAATTAAACGATTAAAAAGAATTAAAGGCCTTTTTTAATTAGTCACCAATTAAATTTACGAAAAGAAAATTTAGAGTAACCGCTCTCATGACTAACTAATTTCAAATAGTTATGCAGTCATTTCTTAAATATATAGATGTAGGCAAAATAGGTAATTTTCGAAACATAAAATTATTGTTATAATACCATTTCTTTGACTTTTAAATATTTTAAGTACATAAGCTTTAATATTCGTTTATTTAAATGTTACAAAATTTAGAAAAAAAGCTTTTTTGTGTAGAGACTTAACGAAATTTTTAACGCAACAGCTTCACAAAAAAATAAAAAAAGAGTGTGATTCTTTCAGCTGTAAAATTGCAGTATGCTCCTGTCTGAGAAACACATAGTAACGCAAATTGAAGGAATTTTTTTCAATTTAAATAATAACAAATGTTTTTGTTTGTTTTTTTCTGTCTCTCTCTCTCTTTTCAAATGTGTTACTTATCTCAATAAGTCTAACTAACTTCGGCAGTGTGCAAAAAATTGGATTTTCCAATTCGCCTGCGACCAATATATTTCACATACTTACTCTTAAACTTTACAGTGGTGCTGCCATCTGTTGCTTATATTACTGTTTGAAACATATCGGCTCTACATATTTCGATCAGATAAGAGAAATTTATTCTTTTAAAAAAATTTCTCGTTGTACTGCCATCTATTTAATAATAATTTAACGGTGATTATCAATTTATCATATGCATGCATACATTGATAATACATATGATAGCTTTTACATGTATATTTAATTTTTTTTTCCGTTAAAAAATTATGAAACGAAATATAATAAACGCTTAGTTGTTGAAACACAAAAGATTTTTAAATGTTTTGATAGTTTTAAAGTATTTGCTCTAACATTGAGTTCTACGCTTTTTAGATTATTAAAAAATGAAATAATTTAAATTTATATTTTAATTCTCCTATTAATTGAGATCATAATAATTTAAATAATAAGAGACAATATGCAATGAAATCATATGTTCATTAAACACGGTTATGCATTCAAAAAAAAATTTATTTGATATAAATTATGAGTAATTAATTAAATTTACGAAAAGAAAAAAAATGAGAGAGCAGCTCATGACTTTAGAAATTCTAACAGTTGTGCTTCCACCCGTTGCAAGCGACAAAATACATGGTCATTAGCTTGGCATATAGTTAATAGAATTAGGTCTAGGTCACTAGAATTTAAAATTGTTTCAAAAGTAATTGTCCTTTAAATTTTAAAATACTTCATTTCCTAACTTCCATGTAAAATATATTTATTTATTACATAAAACAAAATTTAAAGTTTTAGAATAATTTATAACAAAATAAAAAATGTTTTTAGAAGACAAGGGAAATTTTAATTTCTATCAATAAAATAGTAAAATATTACTTAATATAGGCTCTGGTCCTCTAGTGGTCCCATGAGAAAATAAAAATCAATTCAGCGACAATCATTAAGGTTATGTTTTATGCCTATGTATTATAGTAAGCAATCTGAGTACAGTGAAATAAATATTAATTTTATAACTTTAAATGGTCATTAAATGATTCGTCAAAGAAGCCATTTTGAAATTTTTTATTTTAATCTTAGTGAGCTATTTTTTGACATACTAATTTTATAAAATCTACAATTTATTCCATAATGACTATTCTGCCCTATATTTCTATTTCTATAAAAAAAAAATTTATTAATTTTTTTTTTTTTTTTTTTTGGACAAATTTTACAGTAACAAAGTCACTTTTTTGAAATTGCAACTATTTTAATGAACTGCACAGATAAAAATATTAAAAGAAATGCTTTACGTGTTTTTGTTTTAAAAGTAAAAATTAAAATCAGAAATAAAAGTAAAATTGATAAAATTTAAATTATTTTTACAAAAACTGATAGGCATTAAAACATTTTAGACTACAATTTCTACTATTAATTTATTAAACTTTTTTCTAAATCAAATGTTTACTGAATTCTTAAGAAAGAAAAGAGTAACAGCTTCTCCACTTTGCAGTCAAAACATTTACAAATCAAACTCACATTTTATTCTTTATTTTACTAAACATTCTTATTTGTTGTTTTTATTGAAAAATTTTATAAATAAAATATAAATCGTAATCTTTTTTTTTAAGTTTATAGTCATCAGACGCATTGCACAGTTTTTAATTTGAGCATGAATAATTCAAAGTGGACGTTATACTATTATTAAAATTTGATCTTGTTTACATTACGATTTGCTGTTACATTATCTATATTTTCTAATCTTGTTTATCTATATCACAATTTAAAACATATCGACAAGCCTTACTAAATATTTTGGTTACATGCCTTGATTATATGGATTACATTGTATGCCCGGTCTGCGCAAGTCAAAGGATTTTGTTTATTTAATTAAAATATTTTTAAGCCTATTTCCCTTAATATTATCATTTGCTGATCTCTTTAAATTTTTTTATACACAACCGATACAGATATTTTTTTCCAAACAGTACCAGAAACATATTATAAAACAAACCACTCCAACCAAAATATCTATAAAAAAAAAAAATAATAAAAAAAAACGATGCGCCATTGTTACACATTTAGGACTTTACACCTTCTCCTATGACTAGGGTCACGACAGTTTTGCGACATTTTCCCATTCTTATAAAAGCAGTTAAAGACTCGTAGAGCGTAATTTCTTTATTTGAAATAAAAGTAAATAATATTTGAGCTGAATACTCTTTGCATATTTTCAAAAGTGTGTCTTTCTAAATATACTAAAATAAATTATATTTTTGTAATAAAAATAAATGATGAACATTTACTTCTTATAAATATCACTAGATGTTAGCACCAATTACTGTAGTTAATAGTTCCAGAAGTTTTCAACTCCTAGAAATCAAAGATATCTATATACTATACTATAAAATATTCTTTTTTATAAAGTGGGCTCTCTTTCCTCCCTTTTTCCGTGATGAAGGGTAAAAACTATTTTAATGACGCGTGAATAGCAAAAAAAGCAAGTTTTGTACATTTTATTCTTGAATGGAATAATGAAAAACTTCTTTTTTAATCCTTGTCACTAGATAGCAGCATCATTAGGAGAAGACAAGCTTGTATGAAATTTCATATACGTTTTTGAAGGTCGAGTAGTGCCTCTTATTTTTTCCTCTTTTCCAAATACTTATCCTAAAACTTTTTTATTGTGCTGCCATTAATTTTCTTTGTGATTTAAAAATTCTGACGTGCCCATATCAACAACATATTTTCTTTAAGCTTCTACGTTTTTTGAATACTTTTAATCTTTACTCAATGTTCTGCCATCTATTTAATGATAACTTGAAGTTGATTATCTAATTATTCATATCTGATAGCTTTTACGTTCACATTACTTTTTGCAATTTAAAAACAATGAAATGAAATACATTAATTCTTATTTTGTGAAACGCGAAGAAATGCAAAAATATTTTGTTAGTTGTAAGCTATACGCTGTAAGTTATTAGTTTTGCGTCTTAAAAAAATTTCCTTCCAGCATTAGTATTAATTTAATATCACTAAAAGATTCTGTTAATATTGTGTCCATACTAGTTCCATGGAGAGTCATGAGTTCATTTAAACAAATTATTAGTTAATTAAAAAGGGGAGAATCAGATGTGACTTATCCATAATATAATTTTTCCTATTTGAAACTAAGAAAAAAATAGTCTAAAGATGCAATTAAAGTAAAAATTAAAAAACTACTTTTCCACCGTCAAAAAATTTGTTTTGCTTTTTATTTGCTACTTAACAACGTGGAGTAATACAATTTTGCTATTTCACCAAGATGTACAGGAAATTTTTGAATGATAAATAACAGCATTTTAATCAAGATAAAAAAAGAAAGGAGAAAAAAATTGATAAATGAAATGATTGGGAAAAAATAGAAAAAAACATTGAAAATTTAAAAATTATGAATCTAACAATATCTAAAAAATATATTAATCACTCTAATAATTATTTTAAAATAATTTTAATAAAATGAATTTCAATTATCATATTTATTAATGCGTAATAGCGTATTTCCCTCATTCATAGTCTCATGCGAGTCGCGATGGCTGAGTAATTAAGGCACTGAACAGTCACTGTTAAGAATAGGGGTTCACCCCCTGTGACAGCCTAGAGCCCTCCTAACTTCAGATCGATAGGAACCGGCATCTCTGGGAAGTATAGGTGACCTGTATGCAGTGTTGACCACCTGCCGTTGGTCACGAAATAGTGGAACTTGAACCTCCATGACTTGTAATGGGCCTGCTTTACTTACAACCTTATTCATAGCTAAAAAAATTTAAAAGTATAAAAATAATTATTATTATTATTATCATAAATACTATTTTTAAAAAAAAGGTTAGCGTGAAAATTTTTTTTTAAATCTGATTAACATTTAATAATTTTTATTTAAATAAGTTTAAAGATAAAAATATCCTTAATTTTTTAATATTCCTTGATGTTTCTAATTTCCTAATATTTCTGAAATTTTCTACATTTACATATAACCTACCATAATCATTTTGTACATAACCTACAATTATGTATTGTAAGAAGGAATTAACTCAGTTGATTAAAGCATTATCATTTATTAAAATTTTTTCTTTCTTTTAACCTTAGTCATAACTAAA
This sequence comes from Parasteatoda lunata, assembly GCA_949128135.1. Lineage (NCBI taxonomy): Eukaryota > Metazoa > Arthropoda > Arachnida > Araneae > Theridiidae > Parasteatoda > Parasteatoda lunata. The sequence goes on along the minus strand of OX421975.1, from coordinate 58,959,857 downwards.
TTTTTGAAAAAATGTAACTATTTTTTAAACATTTTTTTCTTAACTAGAAGTAATTAAGCAAGTTTTTAATCAATATCTTCTTGATTTTTTAAATATTTTAATTCGAAATTCGGAACATTAAGTATCTTGTAGGGTATGATCTAAAAATGAGGTTTTTAGCATAAAAATATAAATATTAAGAGTCTCTTACTCCCTTGAAATATCTTTGTATCTACACCCATGGATCTTGAAAGTTCCATTCTGACAAGTACACCCAAAACGCAAAAAAAAAAAAAAAAAAAAAAAAAAAAAAAAAAAAAAAAAAGTGACAGCAATCATCGTCCAGTAAATATTTTAAATTAAAAATGTATTTAACCGAAAAGAAACTACTTACTTTAATCATAGTGTGCTAATATTTGCTTCTTACATTGATTCAGAGTTTACATTACATTAACCGTTTTCCAACTAGAATATTTAATTGACTAAATATTAAGAGTTAAAAATGGTATTAAACCGAGGAGAGACTACTTAAATTATACATGGCTTACTACCATTTCTTTTCTCTTATAAACTCGCATTATATTAATAAGAATACCAACTGCACCGCATTCTGCAAAAGTTTTAATAAATAAATTGAAAGCTAATTAAATAGTTAAAATTGTAGAATAAAGATAATTACGTTCACTCTTTAAAAGTGAAACCACGAGAAATCTGCAAAGAACTTAAATTTTTATATCTTTCTTTCTTTATTTAAAAATAACTGGGCACCTGGGCAACGAAGCGGCCCCTATCCCATTCATCATGAAATTATAAATACAGTTTAATTACAAACATTTTGGTAAGCAACATTGAGGTAGCTTTACAAGAATACAACCATGATTTGAGATATATACAAACTTGAACAGAGATATTTACATTAATTGCCATAAAAATATGTACAGAAAAATTGAATATGAACATTAATAAATGATGATTACATATAAACAAAATCGTGATTCAAAAACGTGAAGATTTTACATAAGTTTTGCCAAGCTTTAGTGGCGCCATCTAGCGTGATCAGCTTCAATTTGATTGGGCAGTATACAGTATTTGTATGGTAATAAAGATACTAATTAGAGTTCTGAAAAATAATAAAAGTTCTATAAAAAGTTCAAATTTAGACAAAAAAAAAAAAAAGATGCTACTGTGCAAGAGTAGTTTCCCCCATAATCCTCTGAAGCAGACGGAGCACTTCTTGATTTTTTAAAAGTTCTTTCAATTCTTTAACTATTGTAACCAACCTGTGAGCAAGTCCTGTTGTTGTGGATGGAATGGCACGAGATCCCCTCTTGCAGGGACGGGCTTTGCACCCCGTGTAGTTGGCAGTATGGGAATCTCCGCAGTTGCAGCACTTAGGTGGAAATTTTTATATGATGCTTTAAATTTTTTGATATGTTGTGGTAGTCCCAAAACATAACACAAACAAAACACGCATATCCCACAATCAACCACGGACTGGCTCACAATGGCAGCCAACGTGGTTGATCCCCACACACGCCTCACCACTGACCCTGCTCCAAGTCCCTGGGAGCAGGCAGTGAGTCCGGAGCTTTTCAGCTACCCGTGATGGCCATATATGTTAAATGTATATATAAAAAATAAAAAATAAAAAAAAAATAATAAAAAAATAATAATAATAATAATAATAATAAATAAATTATATATATATATGTGTATATATATATATATATATATGTGTGTGTGTGTGTATATGCATGTGTGTATATATATAATAACATATTAAAAAAAAAAAAAAAAAAAATGTCGCTACTAGGCCGGGATAGCCTGGTCGGTGGGGCGCCATGTCCAAGTGTTCGTGAGCTCGGTCCCCGCCGGCTGAAGACTCCCCGTGTAGTAAATGGTGACTGATGCACGTTAAATCTGTCGAGTCTCAAAGTCCTCCATGTTCCCATAACAAATCAATACCTCTGGGGGTACCGATCCAGCAGTTTCCTTGTCTTCTGGATTGGTTCAAAATTACAAGGCTACGGCGTTGAACATTAGTAGTCGTAAACCCAAAAATTGGGTCGGCTGTTCAACGGCGGTCATAAAATAAAATAAAATAAAATATGTTGTGGTAGCAATATTGCTTAAAATGAAAAATACTGAACTAAAAATAACTTACATTTCATCACCACGAGAAGATATTTTTTAACAAAGCGGAGCAAATTGCCATCTTTGTAATAACCGTTTTGCCCCTAAACTAACGTTTTGACAGTAGAATAAGCGCCTTAATGAAAATTGGTAGCTCATTAAATTAAGTTAATATTTTATTCCTTTTTCCGGCAATAGTGCGGTTTCAAAATCGAATATAAATTTTAATATTAGTGAAAGATTCTGGTGTAAGTAATTTAGTTACCAATCTTTATCATTTTGAAAAAGGGACATGTTAAAAAAAAAAATGGAACAAGCCATTTATCCATTTGGCTACACCCTTTTACTGCCACGAAATTTCCGTAGTTTTAGCAAATATTTTTCAAAGTTAATGCATTTTATAAATTAGAATTTTAAAAAAATTGTAGACTACTATATATAATTAATTAGAACAGACTTTCACTCATTTCAACAAAGACTTTTCGAGCTTGTAGTAAAATAAGAATTGAAAACCATCAGTAATAAGTAAAGATATTTTTATATTTTGCTGGGGCTTAATAACACCAGTTAATGATTATTATGCATTTATATTTATGTTTAATTTATTAATTTTTAGCCCCAAGTTAAAATCATTTTTAAATAAATTCATATTGTTGAGAATGAAATAGAGAACAGAAGGTTTAATATCACTTTAAATATAAAAATAAAACCTTCCTTAAAATCCGGATGATTTGGCAAGTATGCTACGTATATAGCCGCCAACTTGTACGGTCGTTGAGAAATAATTATCTTAGAAATAGCAACATAAGTTTTCTGGAGTAATAAATCTTGGAATTTAAAGTTTCAAAAAAACTTTTAAACTACCACGACTAATCAACATTTTAAAAAATATGTAAATAAGACCTATTTGTTGGATAATTACGCTTCTAAGTGTTATAAAGTCTAAAAATATTTTAAAAAATAGCGGGCTGTCAAAAGTATAAATAAAATAAAATAAACGCATAAAGAGAAATTTAAAAAAAATAAAAGCAGACGATAAAATTAGAAGTCAATTTTTAGAACGACAGTGTTGGTTTTCCTTAGATTAGTTTTTGTTTTTGGAATTTGAGTTTCCTTATATCCCGTTACGGGGTTTTCTAGTTGTTTTATGATCTTTTCACTATCCCGTTACGGGTACTTCATATTTGTTACTGTTAGTGTTGTTTGTGAAATAAAGTCTTTTTATAAAAAATTTAAAAAAAAACTGAACAGTTAATGATACTGTAAAATATCGTATAGCTTATGATACTTTACAGTTATATTTAATTGGTGGCATCTGCGGGATCCGTTTCAGAGATGTTTTGCTAAGCTTTATGACAAGATTTGGTGAAAAATATTATTGTTATTATGGATTTCCTACTTAAGAAAAAATTTGTGAATGAGATGTTTAAAATTGATGCTAAGAAGTGTGGAATTCGACGGTACTTCGAACTCTTTGAACAGAAGGCGAAGAAATTCAGGGTGAATTTTGATCTTTGGTTTTCGTGTGCTTTACAGCTTATTCCTGCTGAAAGTCCAGGAAGTTATGATGATGATTATTATTACTTTAAAGAAAATCTCATTGCCAATTTTCAGTATGATCCACCAGATATTCCGTGTAATAACAATCGCCAGAATGAACATTTTAATGAGAAATGGAATTCGCCTTGTATTGTGAAGAAATTTAGATCTGAACGTGAATGTTTCTATTGTGGTGAATTAGGACACTTTAAGAAATACTGTAGACATCGAGATTTAGAAGAAAATTATGATAGAAGTAGGAAACATAGTAACTACCAATCCGACTATAAAAATTTATCGTCAAATTTTTCCCGAAAAGTACCAAATTCCTTTATTGAAACGACAGTTACTTCGAAGAACACAGAGTCTAGTTGGCTTAATATTGGTAAAATAAGTGGCACTAAGTCTGGAAAAGTTGCCAAGGGTAATTCTAAAAGAAACCATTCGACTTCCAAAATAATAATTGTCCCGCCAACAGTTGTACCTGAAGAAATGGAACCAATTACTAAAGTAAATAAGAATGTGATAATAGATTGGGAAGAAAATATTTTTAAAAAAGTGTCTAATTGGAGTTCTCTAAGTTTTGAAGAGAATAAAAGAAAAAGAAATAAAGCTTATTTTTGTAAGGAATTCGAAAAATTTGATTAAAACATTGTGGAAAGTGTTAGAAATATTTTTATGGAGGATCAGAAGGAACCGAACCAAATAGTAGGAGCAGAAATAGATATAATGTTGGAAGTTAGTCATTGTGTACTAAGCACAGAAATAGAAAGTGCAGTACCAAAAGACGAATTGTTCGTCGGAATTTCTAGAGAGATAGTAAAGGAGGTAGAAGAAGAGAAATGTCAAGTCTTTCAAGAAAAAGTTGAGATGAAAAATGAAGAAAAAGATGATTGCCAAGTCAATCGAGTCAGTTTTAGTTTTGTGGTAGAAAGTGTAGAAGAAGAAAAAGAACTGCCAAAGTGCCAGAAAGAATCATCATATGCAGATACATAGTCGTCGAAAAATTGTGAAATGTTTTTGGGTGAAAATGAAAAAGTTAGTCAGAAAGAAGAAAGAATTAAAAGGATTTCGGAAGTAAAATCTACTAAAAACCAAGTTAGTACTGAATCATCAGTTATGGAAGAAATGATGAAGATTGATTCCAATAAAGGTAGTAAAAGTTTGCCAGAGATTATCGGTGACAAAATGGGTACTAAGGCATTAGTTACAGAGAAACGTAAAAGATTTTCGACAAAAATAGTATCGAACAGTGCTAAAGATAAAATTGAAACCAAGTGGATAATTTGCCGTGTAGGAATTAACAATTTTGTTCAAGAAAGAAAACGCCAGCAAATGCTGAACTTTCATAAGAACTTAATTAAGAATGGAAGTGGCCAGAAAATGAGCCAATGGCGAAAAATTAATGCCGAAAGGAAAAGAAAAAAGTACTTTGATAGAATTGGTGTTATGCAAAGAGTAAAACTTAAAGAGTCGCCAAATATTATTGATGATAAAATTATCCATACGCGATTGAAACTAAATCGCAAACGATTTCAAGGAAAACTAAAGCTGTTACGAATAAAGGTTAAGATGAAAACATCAAGTGCCAATTGTAATTTTCATCATCGAATCAACGAGAACGAGTATAAGTGCAAAAGATATGTGCCATATTGGAAAAATTACAGTGCTAATAAAGTAGGATTAAAAGAAAAATTCAGTCATTGGCGCAAGAAATGGAAATTCAGTGTACTTGGCACAGTTGGTAAATTTTGCCACAAAAAAAATCAGTGGAACTGAAAGTTTAAGAAAAGAATTGTGGTGAGAAAAAAAACTGGTAAAAGAATATTGACATCTACAAAACTACAGAAGTCATGGCACTACGAAATTCGCCAATTACCCCAAATTTGGCAAACGTTTTAAGAGTAAAAGAAAAATAATAAAGGAAGTATACTCTTTAATCGCCAAACGATAGTAGTAAAGTTAAACGATAATTAAGACTTAGGTTTTTTTGTTTTTAACTATAAAACTAAAACAGTTTAATTATTATTCAAGAAAGGTTTTATAAACTGTTTCATTTCAAATGATTTTTATTTAAATAATAAATTTTTTTTGCTGTTTCTTTAGTTCTTTTGCTTTGTTTTAAATATTGTTTATTTAATTTTAAACAGTAATTTGTGATGTTATGTTCAGATGAGTCTTATTTCCTTATTCATATGTATGATTTATTTTTTTAAAAATAACTCGTAAAAAAAATTAGTTGCTATTAAAGTTTCAATTAAAGTTTTAAATAAATTAAGCTGGAAATATAAAAGGAAAATATATTGAAGTTTTGAAATTGAACCAGTTAAGTTTAGTTTTAGAAAATGTTTAAAATGATAACTAATTGTTCATACTTGAAAATGAAACATAAGTGTTAAGCGATTTTGTTTGTAGAAAAAAGTGCTAGTGTTCTTAAATATGTTATTTTTCAGTTATGTATATATTAATAAGATTGAGTTTGAATTTAATTATATGATGTTTAAAAATGTTACGTATATTGTTTGGATTTAAAACTAGTGAGATACCAAATTAAAAATAAGCACTTTGAAAAAAAAAATCTAGTTAGATATTGTTTTATATATGTAAATAGTTATATTTATTTGTATTTATTTTATGTGAAGTCAAATTATTATATTTATTTCTATTCTAATTTTATTTTGAATATTTTAGTTTGGTATCTAAATTGAGTTACAAGTAAATTGTCTGTTAATGTTTACTGAAAGAGTCTAAAAATAATTTAGTAATTTTAAGTTATAAAGTTAATTATTGTACATCACTTTAAATGTAAAAATTTTATTTTGCAATTAATTTGGCAATTAGAAAATTTAATTCTAAAAGTGAAATGGTTTGATTGTAACATAATGCATTGGTTTCAACTTAAAGTTTTTGAGATACACAAATAAGTTCATAATTAACTTTTCCTTTGTTTTCTATGGAAAAGTTTTTCCGAGGGGAGAGGATTTATAAAGTCTAAAAATGTTTAACAAATAATTGGCTATCAAAAGCATGAATAAAAGTAAAAATATTTAAAAATAACGGGCTGGCAAAAGCATAAATAAAATAAAATAAACACATGAAGAGAAATTTAAAAAAATAAAAGCAGACGATAAAATTAGAAGTCAATTTTTAGAACGACAGAGTTGTTGGTTTTCTTTAGATTAGTTTTTGTTTTTGGAATTTGAGTTTCCTTATATCCCGTTACGGGGTTTTCTAGTTTTATGATCTTTTCACTATCCCGTTACGGGTACTTCATATTTGTTACTGTTTGTGAAATAAAGTTTTTTTTATAAAAAAAAAAACTTAACAGTTATTTATATAGCTTATGATACGTTACAGCGTCTTAATAGTTTTGATTTAAGAAAATTCTTCCAAACATAACTGTTGTTTTTGGACCACTTCGTCAAATCTTTTTCAACGACCGTACAAGTCGGCAGTTATACATATGGGCGAATCTCAGGAATCATTAACCTATATGTCTTCAAACTTTTCTTATAAATATATAACATAATAAACGAAAATTAATTATAATAAAATTACAGGAATAACTATGCATAACTAACTTTAAGATACGTACAGTTTTGATCGCGAGTAACTTGCTTTTGGCTTTCATTTCTTACTTCAATAATACATTTGACAACTTTTCATGAGTGTCGCTTAGAGTGTTTAACATACTTTTTATTTTTTTTTTTTCAATATGTATTCTGTTTAAAAAAAATGAAAATCACTAAAAACATAATTTAGTAGCTCAGCTGTACTACCATATTTTCTAAATGATATTTTCGATATGATATTGAATGATATTTTTCGTGAATATTGACGTTTGCAAACACTTAAAGTTTGACGCCAAATTTTGGCACGTCAAACCGTAACCATCGAAAATTGGAAGAAAAGGTATACAATCCAATTCTGCGAGTTACAAGTTAAACTAATGATACAAGTTTGTTCTACTTTAAATAAGCTTTTGGAATATCACTAACATAAAACTCGCAGAATTGGATTGTATACCTTTTTTTTCAATTTTCGATGGTTACGTTTTGACGTTTATAAGAAAAGTTTGATGACATATGTTAATGATTCCTGAGACTCTCCCATATACTTAAGATTAGATAAAAGTTTTATAAAAATTCTATTTGTATAAAATATTTTAGCTTCAGCTCCTCGCAACTGTAAAAATCTCAAATGTTGTAAAATATATCTTATGTGCTAAAGTGCCATACACCTGTGAAATTTTACTCCAAGAAGTTTATTAGTGGTAGTGAATTGAATTGGTATTGTAAACAAAATATCAGTTCCTGTGTGGCCAAAACTGAAAAGCAATTTATTATAGTTGTAATAAACATATATATTTCTTTAATCTGTTGCAATTAAGGTACTTTTTCTGGTTTTACCCTTTGCACTCGAAGTCCCTTCAAGAGTTAAAAAAATGTACGCAACCACTAACATTTTGAAAGATTTTTTTTATAAACTTGTCTTATAATACCCAGAGATAACTGAATGAAGTGGTAACTAATCATTAAGATGAAAAAATATTTCACAATTAGAGTGGTGTGTAATTTACAAGCGACAGTGGTGACTGACATGCTCTCGAGTGCAAAGGTTTAAATAACTCAAAACGAAAAAAGTTCTAAGAAAATTTTTTGCTATGATTTTTAATCTTAGACATTAAAAATAATCCATTGTATTGGAATATGTATTATTAAATTTAAGATCTAGTTTTATGTTTGTAGTAAAGCAACTTGTGTATTTTTAATATAAAATTGGTAGCTAAAAGGATAAAATTTTTAACCAAATTAAATTTGGTTTAAAATGAACATAAGCTCGGTCTTAACATATTGCTTGGTATTAACACGCAAAATTACTTTTTGAAATGTTTGAAATATATACAAAAGTTTAAAATGTGGTTGTAAAACTACTTTGTTTCTGCCTGCTTTTCTGAGAAATTGTACCACAAATATAAATGTTTCAGCATATCTGTAATCAGTACGGCAATAGTTCATCGTAGTTCCTTTTTTTTTTAAATTGAAGTTGTACTTACAATGACAAGTTTGGTCCAACTTTTGTGATGCCTACCATTTTTTTTAAATTTTAATCAATAACAGATATATATCTTTTAGAAAAGTTGCGCACATGCAATGTGTTAAAGAGATAAGGCAGAGCAATGGATATTATGTACCTAAATTATTTAAATATGATGCATGAATTTTACCACCCTATAATACAAAAATGAAGTAATTCGGAATATCAGAAATAATTGACAGAAGTGTTCCGAAGTTTTCTTTTTTTCTTTTCTTTTTCTTTTTAGAAAAAAAAGAAAAAGCATCGGGTTTAAGCTTCACCTCTTACATCAGAAAGCCTCCACACGGAATTTTATATGTTATCTGCGTCGATTATTTAAAAAACGAACCAGTTGTGCACATGAAGCCAATTTCTTTTTAAAAGTAATGAATTAATATATAGTGGTGGACAAGTAAATAAGACAAACCAATCATATTCATAAGTAAAAAAAATTTTTAGACATACAGTTGCTACCACTTTCTAATTTTTAATAGATTTTCTATTAAATGGCTCTCTCGTAGTTAATTACAGAAAACGGTGACTTTCTTTAAGCTCAAAAGTAATACTTCATTTTAAATAACAGAGGTTTTCTTATTTATTAAATTTACTAAAAAATGTTAAATCATTCCCTGACAGGGAATTATTTATCTCTGTAGATAAAAATTTAATCATTTATTAAAATTTCCCATTTAGATAATGAAACGGTCAGAAGTATTTTTTTTTGATGATGTGGCTTTTAAAAATTAGTTTTAATTGTTACACTTACACTTTATTGAACAGGATGCGGATGCTCAATGATTCTGGATACTATAGATGTGAAATTGTTTTCTTTTTCCTCAACTATGGGTTTGTCCACGGAAATAATGACCAAATAAAAATTAGAAAATATAGTTCGACAGAAAGTTTTTCAGGAAGTAGAAAGTAGGTCCATCCATTGAATCTTGCGCAATGATAAAGTTAAGATTTTTTTTTTTTTTTTTTTAAGTAACAAAATGATGCTTAGTCATTGGAAATAACTATTGCGTCTTGCTTAATACAAGACACAATAGTTATTTCCAATGACTCCAAACAATTCTGCAATTATTTCTTATTAATTTAAGGATAAAATATAAATTAGGATATACTGAAGAGTATTTTAATTAATTGTTTAAAAGTATGAAGAGTATTTATTTAAAATTAATATCATCATTTTCAAACATTTTTTTAATAAGACATTTGTTTTGAGGTAAATGATGAAAAACCTTAAAATGGTTTAATGTATTTTCAGAGTGTAAAATTCAAAAAATAATTTTCTTAGTAGGAAAGACGTAGTTAACGTGAATAATTTTCAAACATTTTCCAAAAACTTAATAATCATGACTCTTAACTTATCTAGCAATTCCTTTATTAGAACTTTAACTTTAATCTTTATTTTGAGTGATACGTAGGCTAATTTGCATCTTTTTAAAAAAAAATCTTCAAATAAGAAAACTAATTATTTAATCTATTGTTACTGGAAATTACAAACAAAATGTAACTAATTTTAGTCTACAGGGAGAAAAAAAATCTGGTAAAATTACGGCACTGTGTTTCTGTTTAAAAAAAAGAAAAAAACACCATAAATTCTGGCTAATAAAAACAAAATATACGGTATTTAAACTATTAATTTGGTAATTTTTTCTTTTATATGGTAGCGGATATTTTTTTTTTCAGAATTATAGTTCTTTGTATCAGGTATTTAGTAAAATAAACAAAACTTAAAAGTAAATATAACTGAATAAATAGTTTATACACCATGCTATAAAGCATCATGATAAAATTGCCAAATTTTATCATAAATTATAATATTTTATTGTTAATTTTATCAAAATCATTACCGAAGCGCTTCGGTAAAAATCATAAATTATAATATTTATCATAAATTATAATATTTTATTGTTAATTTTATCAAAATCATTACCGAAGCGCTTCGGTAAAAATTGACAAGCTTTTTTGGTGTTCCCATAGAGCCAGAATCACGGTAAATTTAACCATATTCTGGTAGTTTTGACAATACTTTTTTTCTCAGTGGAAAAATACGATTTTTGTCCACAACAGCCCCTTGAAATGTCACGAAACAAATTATTTAATATAGTGATACTTATAGGAAAAAAAGTAAAATCAAAATGAAACTAATTTTGGTTAGATGAGTTACATAAAAATATTTATTTTAATTGATGTTTTAGCTTGATAAAAGCGTAATTGATTAAAAAAAAAAGCGTAACATTCAACCTTTTTAATGGGTGATTTGTTTTTGAATCTATAAAGTGGTAGCAAATGTTACTCTTTACTATTTGATATTTTATTTAATAAATTTGGCCTACAATGATTTTAAAGACAATGACTTATAAGCAATTTAAACAAATAGATTATGTCTGATAGTCATGCGGAGAAGCTTTTCAACATCATCAGAATTAAACAAAAGCAGACCCCTCGGACCTAGACTCCCGAAGGGTCTGCTGCTATGGAAACAAGAAATGGTGCATTTTAAAAGAGGGAAGCTTGACATGTGAGCTGGAGATGTGACAGACTTTGTTTGTGAATCTTATGGTGGCTAATTTTCTTCTATTATCTAAAGGGGTTAGGCCACACTCAATTTCTCCACTTTCACGTTGTTTGTAGATGAAACAGCTCCAATAATGATTTTGGAAGCTCTGTGCTGGACATTACCTATTCTATCTTTTGAAGAAAAAAAAGAAGCTGAAGAAATTGGAGAGGCATATTCTAGAATTGATCTAACAAGGGAGACATATGGGTAGAGTTTTGGGGATTGAGCCCCAAGACGCACCAAACAGTCTTTTAAAATATTTAGCCTTTTTAAGGCTTTATTAGAGATTTGTGAGATGTGTTGTGAAAATCTCAGTTCTGCATCAAGAATTAACTAAAGTATTTTGAGTGTGAAATTTTTTTAATTATAGAGTCAAATAGTATTTGACAGGACGGAAAGAATTTTATCAGGATTTAAAGTGAGCTTAAGATCTTTTGCCTATGTATCAATGCTTTTCATGCAACTGTTGAGAATACCTTGTAAAACATGAATGTCTGAGTGTGTATGACAGACAGATATGACGTCAGCATAACACGCCACTTTACCTTCCTTGCTGAAGTGAGGGTCAATAGCATTAAGGTACAGGAGAAAAAGAAGAGGGCTAAGCATAGAGCCTTTTGGGACTTCTCTGTCCAAGTTCGATGGATTTTCGATAAAATGTCATTTACTTTAACTCTGTAAGTTACTTCCTGTCAGAAAGTCATTTATCCAAATGAGTGAGTAACCTGAAATGCCTGCTCTACTGATAATATCAATTAGCTTCTATCTGAGGCTTTTTCTGAAAACCGTCAATTATTGATTGGCAAAGTGCTGATCCACTGTGCTATGCTTGACCCTGTAAGTTGTCTGGTAAAAATTAAGGACATTTTTCTTTAGAAGTTATCTCATCAATCATGTGTTAATGATTTCCATCATCATGCAAATAATACTAGAGATTACTAGTTAATGAGATGGGCCTGTAATTTTTGCGCAGTTGGTTCCATCCTTTTCTGGCTTAAGGATAGGTATGATTGTTGAGCTTTTCCAAATTCTGGGTAACTTGCCAGTGCGCCAATAAGTATTGAAGATATGGAGTAAAGTTCACTTTGCATTTACACCTGAGTGCTTAATCATTTGGCTAGATAAGGTCAGGCCCAGGAGATTTCCTAGGACCACGGCAGTGAATTGACGGTTTCTTGTTCCCTGAAGGGTGTGAACCGACGTGAAGATTGAGTCCTCTGATGTATGTTTGTTTTGTTTAGTGATATATTTGTATCTCCTGAGGTACTTTAGGTCTGCTTGATTTTTCATAATGTTTGGCAAGCACATTAGATGCATCTTTTTTCGTTCTGGTGTTGAGACCAGCAGCAGACTGCCCATTTGACTGAGAACTCTCGTGAGTTCGGTTACTTGAGTTATTTAGAACTTTTATTAGCTTCTAATATTGACAAGTTCACTTTATTAAGTCTAGTTTGTCGTACAGCTCAGTCCATTTTTCCTGTTTATAAACAGAGATCTCCTCTTCAACTTTGTCACTGGCTATGATAAGTTTGCAGCTTAACTGTTCAACTGTTCTCTATTGTTTCTCAGGGGCTCTTGACTGATGGCATTTCTCTCGGGGATCAGTTCTGTATCCAGTTGTCTTTACGCTTTCCTCTGGGAATGTGTTGTTTGGCTGATTTTGAAGAGGACAAGTAAAAACAGAGAGGAGTTCCTCAAGGTTCCTAAGTTCAGACGATTCGGAACAAAGGATTTCCAGTTCTTGTGCAAAAACCTTCCCAGTTGGCCTTACTGAAGTTCCATGATCGCTTATACTGTGAGGATAGTTCCTGATCTAATTAGAAAAAATAGCGAGAACTGCATAATGGTCTGTGATGGCGGATTTTAAAACCTACCAATGAGAGTTTTCAGAAAAATGGCAGCTTATAACAGTTATATCTAGAGCAGACTCTGTACCATTAGTTCTGGAGACGTAGTCAAATATAACTAGGTTTATGTTAGCAACTAGATCTTTAAACTGAGCGCTCTTAGCATCGAATATCTGACATCCCCAAGAAGGGCTTTTTGCGTTTAGGTCTCTAAGAATATAAGTCTCTAAGAATGTAAGGTATTAGAGAGCTTTTAAAGAAGTTCGACATTTATTCGGAAATTATCAGGATAGTAAGCATTTGCCACTGTAATAGTATCCTTAGAGATAAATACATTTATTGTTTGAGCATTAGTGCTGCTGTCTGCAGAAGGATAGACTCTAGATCTGGGCTCCGGGTGATCCTGAGGGGCAACTCCCATCTGACCCAAGAAATAATTGCCCTTGTAAACAAAATAGCTACTGCCCAAAGAGCAACGCTTTGCAATGGATACCGGCCCACGTGAACATCTTCGGCAATGAGCAGGCTGATTAACAAGCCAAAGACGCTCGAAACTCTCCTCAGCTCTCCAGTAGCCTAACCCTTACCAGAGAAATCACAATACTTGTCCTAACTGTCCTAATATCCGACTTACTCCAGGTCACATTTTTATTTGTCCTTCTACACTGGTTAAACTCTACAACATAGACCAGACTCAAACCCCACAGACAATCAACTGCTCTATTCGCCAAGGGTCTTCAACATTGTCAAGATTGTTTTAACGGCTTCGGTGCTATTCGGTTTTTTCCGCCATTTTAATCTATTATTATAACTTAACCTTTTTTACATTTTTAAAAAAAGTTTTATCTGCCATTTTTATGGATATTTTTTTACATATTTAAAATGTGTTTTATCCGTTATTTCTATTTATCATTTTAAAAGTATTTTTTATCCGTCATTTTTATTTAATAATTTTTAAAATATGCCTTTTCCGTTATTTCTATCTATTATTTTTTTTTTATTTTTTTACATTTTTAAAATGTTTTTTATTCGTCATTTCTATGTATCATTTTTGTTTTTTAATTTATTTATTTATTTTGCATTTTAAAATATGTTTCATCTGTCATTTTATCCATCATTTTTATTTAATATATTTATCTAAAAAAGATAATATTTTAAAAATATGTTTTATCCGTCATTTTTATCAATTATTTTTATTTAACTGTTTTACAGTTTTGAAATATGTTTCATCCGTCATTCTTATCTATGAATAGTAACTTTCATTCATTTTCTGCCAAACAATCAGTGCGCTCACGTAAAATTGTGGTCCCTGTAATAAGCAATTAATAAAAATATTACCAGTGGAGATGAAAGATTCAGCATCTCGAGTATAGTTCATTCAACTTGAAAGCAAGGAAAACGATTAAAAACTGAGGTTTCGCAATTTAAAAACATTGGGCTGATACCAATTTTTAATGTTTTCATTTCCACCGTTGATTAGCATGCACCAATTACTATTTTAAGTTTACGTATTTTCGTTGTGCAAATATTGAAGCTTTTCTAACTCCGAAATATTTATAATACTTTCAGCTGCGAAAGTTCATAAGTAATTCAAACAATAAATGTTTTTAAAAAAATTATTTAACCCAATAAAGACCGTCTTTTTATACTGAAGTGATGTGAAAGTGCTCCTTTTTATTAGGTGGCAATATGTTTACACTATTATAAATATTTTTTATCCTGTTATCTTTTTTATAATTAAACAATAAAAATATCGGGGTTTTTTTTTCAAAGAAATGACATGTTTTTGCAATGGTTTCTTAAAAAACTAAACATAGTGGTAGAAACTATGCATATACGATTTAGATTTAAAGTTTTTTGAGAAATTCATAAAAATTCAAACGAACAGTCAATAATGTGTTATGATATGAAAGTCATTGATACGTCATAAAAAGTTTTCATTTAGAAACTATGATAAATTAAAAACTGAACAAGGCTAATTTTTTTTAAAGCAAGTAATATATAAGCTTCTACTTTTAGTTTAATTTGTTTATTCAATTCTTGTTTTTATTCAATGCTTCAATTTTTTTTTTTTTTTTTAAAAAAGCCATATTAGGAGAAAATCATACTTAAATTTAACTTCATTCATACTGTTAACTTCTTAATCTTAGACATAAATATTTATTCAGAAAAACAGGTTTTAAATAAAGATAAAATCTAGTCAGTTTTTATTTTTACACAACACATAAATGTATAAAAAAAATTTGGCTCAAAACAAAAACTGACAATTCAGCTTTTTGAAAACGAAATAAAATAGGTCATACTGATAATTTCTGCTATTTCCGAGTTTTCTGGGGATAATAATTTATTGCCAAATATACAACCCGAGACAACGGAGGATAAATAAGAAAGGGGTTACAGTTTGCTCTTTTAAAAACTATAATCAGATACGATTTTGATGAAAATTTTTCCACTTAAAAAACTAAAAGAACTTTAAAACAAAATACAAGGACGAAAAAGAATACATAAGTTGACTAAAAAAATCAAAAGCAACTAAACAACAGATGTATGACACCAAGAAATTATCCTTTTAAAAAAAACTTCACATATCTGACTAATATTTATTGCTTCCAAACGAATATTGGACAAAATCATTGTTCCTGGAAAGTTTTGTTCTATCTGCTTTCACTAAAACTTTATTCTAAATCATACGTCCAATGAGGCGTATGATTTAAAGAAGAAAAAAATAACAGAGAAAAATAGAAGCTGATATGGTGTTATTCACTTTGATATACATCGAAAGTGAGCCAGGGTTAAAAACTGCAAAGAAGAAGGAAGAATTTAATGGCATAATAAAATCTGAACATGAGAATATTGTGGCAAAAGTCTTGCTCAGTCATCTGATTCCGAAACGCGTAAATTAGATACTTTAGAAAGAGTTAGAAATCGTGCCTTGCGTTGAATATTCTCAACTTTATTTTTATATGCTCATTCGGAGTTATTGTTTAGCAAGGTTAACCATTCAGTCTAGTCTATTGTTATGAATGAAATCTACAACTACAATATGACCCCCATTCAAATCAGAGGGATTTAATAGATGTGAATGTGTAAACCAGTAGTAGCTTTTTACTTTATGAATGAAAAAAGTGAAAAAGGCGGGGTATCGGTCGCTTTAGTTATCTGAGGTTAAAAAAGACAGTTTTAAAACGATATTTAACAAGTTTGAGAAAACATGAATAATAAATAAAATTTTTCAAAATTGTGCTATGCTGGGAATTTATACTGATAAAATATTTCAGAAAATAAATGTTAATATATACTGAAACAAGGAATAAAATAATTGGACATATTAGCAATGAATAATTCATTTCCTGTTCCACTGTACTCATTAGCCCAAGAAGTAACTCATTTCTACGGGGGGAGATATCGAACAAGTAAAAAACGAGGGAAAAAAGTGTCCCTCCAAAATAAAGACACTTCTGATAATAACCTTGAAATAATGTTGCTTAGCATTTTCAAATCCCTGAAGGCGATCAGTACCAATATTATGTTAGGTTTCAATGATGCCTTCAAATCTGCCATCTGCGGAAATTGCTTCGTTTTGTGTACACACAATCATACTGAAGATACCCTCTTTCGTTTCCTTGGGGATTGAATCATGGGTAAGGACTGGCCATTCCTCGATTATCAAAATCCTCTATCCGTGGAGATGGAAAAGAAAAAAATATTATGTACAAAGAATTAATATTGAAGTGCTTCCATAATTTTGTTCAACAACTCTACCAAAAAAGAGCTCTTTCAGTCTGTGCAGAATAAGATACGTGCAAGTGATATCATAGTAGGTAAATATTGGCTTTTGTGGATTCAGAAGTCAATTAGATTTGATACACAGGCTTAACGTTGCCGCTTACAGGTATGCAATTAAATCTGATTTAAATCACAGGGTTAGGCATAATCATTTCACTTCTTCTCGAGTTGTAAGTACCCAATTAAAGGCTGTCATCATTAGAACCTGAGGTAATATTGATGCGTATGTCCTCCAGAGATTAGTAAATGGTGCGCAACATCATTGTATGTTCCATGTCATACATAAATATGCCGGGTGTTTTGGTTATTTATTAACAGTAGGGGCTTCATTATGTTGGGACACGTTTTTCTCCTTTTTTTTCTCACCCGTTCGATTTTTCCAGTTCAGGTGAAGAGGGATAGTTGTCACTAAATGTAAACATGCATTTTGATTTAGAGTTTCTGAATAATACGGATGTTTGATTCTTATTGGATTTTTTGCGTCTTAGTGTTACACAAAATGAAAGTGGCCTTATTTCATTGGGGTTTTTAATAATAAGCCATTAATTACGTTTATATCAAAAGTAACTTTTCGCACAGTTGTGATTTTGACTTGGTGCTAATTACACATATTTGAATATTTTTGTGGTAATGGTGGTCAAAAACCTTTAATTATACTTCATTGAACAAAGAAATAAATAGTAAAGCATAAGCATCTGACCACTTGTAAAAATCATTTCAAAAATGAATAAAAGTTGCAAGATACACTTAATATTAATTTTTACTATTTCGAAGCAAGTTCTTTTAATATAAATGCTACCCATCTTGGTAATAAAATTAAGGAAGGGTTTAATTATTATAAAAATTACCCTAATACTCAATAAAATTCTTTGAAATAATATTTTTTATGTTTTAAAGCAAAACTGGTAGCTTCATCCGAATTACATACTACATTTTTATCATCATTTATTATTAATAGTACTGCCTAAACAATATAGAGTTCAATATTATAGAATAATAGAATTAAAGAAACGATAATTGTATTTAGTATGTTATGATGTTATGAATCTTTATACATAAAAAGCTAACTAAAACCTCGAAAAAGGACTGAATTTGTTTCTTACCGGTGGATACTTCCTTTCTTTCTTTATTTAAATAAACTGGGCACCTGGGCCGCGAAGCGGCCCCTATCCTATTCATCATTAAATTACATACACTAAGATAAAATACATTTATTTGGCAAACGTTGTGGTAGCTATAAAAAAAATCAAGCCGTTTTCTTGTGAAGTAATAAAACAGTGAAAAAATTCAATATGACAAATTGACGTTGTTACATAACATTAGAAATATTGATTGTAGACTTAAATTAAAAATAAAGATAAAACATGATTTGATATGTACAATAATTGATTTTTGAAAAATGAAAGACATAATTGATGAATATAGATAAATCATACCTTGATACGTGATAAAATAACATATTTGGAGAAAATGCAGTAAATATATTTTATCAGAGAAATATTGCGAATTAAACACAATAGAATTTGCAAAAGAATTTAGCGTACATAAGTTGATAAATATATATGCATAAATTGGCTATATTATCAGAAAATAAATCTTACCGGTGGATACTGTAGTGTAATCGCTGTATTAAAAACAAAATTTTTTAATAAGTAATGAGTAGTAAGTAGTTTATTCTCAATAGCCCAATTAATGAAGTTTAAAAAGCATTAAATTTAAATAGTAATTTTCTTTCTGTTTGCAATGGATTAAAATGTAAACTCTGGGTAAATATTTGGAACTTAAATGTATGTGAAGTTATTCTAAA
Organism: Parasteatoda lunata; assembly: GCA_949128135.1. Taxonomy (NCBI): domain Eukaryota; kingdom Metazoa; phylum Arthropoda; class Arachnida; order Araneae; family Theridiidae; genus Parasteatoda; species Parasteatoda lunata. The sequence goes on along the minus strand of OX421975.1, from coordinate 58,941,124 downwards.
TTATAATCGTATGAAACCCTTTAGAAGTTAATAAAATTTTTACTTAAGGGAGAACAATGTGCATATGCTCTGCATATTTTACTTACAAAAATAATAACATTAGAGATAAGCAAAAATTTTTGTAATACTTAATTTAAATATCTATGACAGGGCTGCTTGTATTCCAGAAAGTCGAAGAAACTGGTAGTAAAACCATTTGACTTTTAGATTTCTAAAAAAGTAAAGTAAAGACTTTTACTACTTAAAGTAAAGTAAAGGAGGCCTTTACTACTTAAAGTAAAGTAAAGGAGGCCTTTACTTCTTAAAGTATGGTAAAGTTTACTACTTAGTAGTAAAGACTTTTACTACTTCTTAATTATTATGTATCCACCGCAATTTACTTTTACGGAGGTAAGAAACAGTCTTCTATATATGCATTAACTATTAGTCTTGGTATAGCCATGGATATTTTCTTCACCCGAAAGCAAGTTAAATATAAATTGGTTTCAATAGCCAGTTTTTTATCTCTTACGGGATACAAACGGCCCTGCAATGAAATTGGAAAAAAAATAAGATAAAAAATTAGATATTAGATAAAGAAATTTATAGAGATATAAATTGTAAATTTGCACGAGAGATAAATTTTGAATTTTAAGATCATTGATTTAGCGCCTTACATAGTATTTGATCTACTAAATTTTGAAAAAATGAAGAAATTCCTCAAACACTTACGTAAGATTCGTATCAGCTAGAATCATTATCGCCATCAAAAATTATCTGTTCACCTGAGGGAGTTTACTCTTCCATCCACTTTGAAGTTTTAACTTTAAGGTGGCTCTTTCTGGTAACTGGAACGCAGATTGGAGTGGTATTAGCTACTAGACTAGACGTGAATTTTAAATTGGACACCTGGGCCGCGAATCAGCCCCTATCCCATCCGTTATGAAGCATTAATCATTTTGCATCGATTCATTGGGGTAAGCAGTCATTATGGTTACTTTCAGAGAGATTCAAGTACTTTGCTTGAATAAATAAAAATAAATGAAAATAAATGAATAGCAACTTGCTCTAAACTATGTATGCTTGGATTTTTTTAGATGCGTGTTGATGGTCAGCTTGGGGAAATGCTTGATTTAGAATTTTCAATATTGCAGTTACACAAGCTGAAGTTATAGTTAGACCTATAGTTGAATCTGCAGTTAAGATATTTGTTATAGTTATTATTTATGTTGATGATTCAGATATGAGCCGTCGGATGTAAAGTGAGTGGCTATTGGTCTGTATTTTATATCTTTCTTGTAATTTTCAAAATTGAATTTCTGATGAACCATCTGGCGCAGGTGATTTTTCTGAGTATCTTGTTTTGGCATTGATTGAGCTTTTGCATGAGGTATTCAGGTATAGTTGTCCAGGCAGATGTGGCATATGTAAGTATATGGGTCTGATCATCGATGTGTCTAGAAATTTTCTTAATTTTAATGGCAGGTTCTGATTATAGATGAGTGGTTGTATTACTATCATTGCGACATTTGCTTTAGCCATTATGCTTTTGATATGGCCATTTCAGGTGAGTCTACGATTTATTATGAGGTCGAGGTAGTTAGCTTTTTTGAATATGGGGAGTAGAATCAACTAGAATATATTAAGAATATCAATAGATATTAGTTCAAGTATATTTAGTGGTAGATTTCAAGTCAGAAAAATACCAATTTAATTAAGTTTTTTTACCGATCAAAGGCCAGCAATAGAATTTTTAATTAAAAATTTATAAAGAATTTTTGAAAAAGCGTAACGATTTTATCAAATATTGAAAACTATGAACTACGATATTAAAAAGAATTGATAATGATAATAAAATCTTTTGAAGCATTTATCAAAATATAGTAAACACTACATAGTTTATTTCGTAAATGGAGAAAATAATTGAACTTTCGTAAATGGAACTCCTGACCTCTCCAAGTTGGCTTAAGTAAAATTAAAGTATCGTATAACTTTTCTGACTGAAAAAATTGAGAGTTATAGTTTTTGAACCAATAATCCAACAATTATTCGTTACAAACTAAATCTGAAATTATCACATTGATGAAATATACCAATTATGTCACTTTTAACCTTTTAGCGATCGAAGCTTTTTATAAGTCCACAGTTAAAAATACGGACGCAACCACTAAGAGTATACAAGACATAACCCATTACTTGAGCAATTACCATATAACACCTGGAAATCATTAAATAAAGTAACATTCAAGTATTGAAATTTTAACATTCAGAATGGTAAATAACATATGGTGACAAAAAAAGTCTTCGAGGGCAAAGGCTTTTATGCCGTCGGCCATTTTTAAGAAAAACAAAAAAACTACATGAAAAAAACTTGAACTCGAATTCTTCTAGAACCTTTGTTCTTCTAGAGTTCTAGAAGAACAAAAAGTTCTAGAGTTCCTATGGAATTTTTACCAGCGTAAAATAACCCGAACATTGTTCTACAACATTTCTATACATTAAAAAATAGACTGTAAAAACTTTCAGAAGATAATTTTGGCTCGACGAAAATAAAAAATGTTTCCGAGTATCTCAGAGAACTTCATTTAATATCATGCTTCCGATAAATTGAAAAACATTTCTCTCACTTTCAAAAGTACGAAACTGAATCGCATTGACGCCGATTCATTCTAAGAGGTTTCCGAAATGTTCAGAAACGGTTTTGAAAATCGCATCCACCGTTGCTGTCCCATACATTCAGAAACGTTTGATGATGATTTTTTTTTTCTTTTACAATGTACTTTCAAATCGAAATATAGATATTTATATTAAGAATATTTTCAAAATACATAACAAGAACGAAATGGTTGAGCTACCAGTCTTTTATCTTTTTCAAAATAATTCATGGAAGCGTTTCTCTTTAATGAGTAATAGAGGAAGGTGGATTTTTTCATTATTCTGCTATCAAGTAATTGTAATTTCATTCTTCCGTTATCATAATAGTGTCCTTATATTTTCTTATATAGTTTCATTAGCATGAGGAAAAATTTTATCGTACAAGACGCCCTCGAGGTCTGCCTGAAGTGTTTAAGTAGTAATAAATTAATCATCAAAGCCAGAGGAAATTTCTCTTATTCTTTTCCTTTGTTAACTACTTTAATTTAAATGATTTCAACATTATAGGTGTCAGGTTTCTATTTATGTATTTGAGTTACTGAATTAGTTTGTTGATCCGGAACATTTTATGATACAGTTGTTGAAAGGAAAAACACGTTTAATTATCATCAAAATATTTTTGGTAGATATGAGAGAGCCTCATCGCTCTTAAATCTCAAGCTGTTTAAGTCAATTCCTAATAATACAGGATTTACTATAAAAAAAAAGAAAAACCAATAATCTCAAGCAAAAAAAGCATGAATGTTCAGTATTGTGTTTGCAATTCTTTGTCGCTGTCTTTTATAAATAATTTACGTTGCGTGAATGGAACAAAAATCTAAACTTCCAACTATAATTGTTGTTGTTGTTTCTTATCCCCACTGGTCTAGCGCCATGAGTCCATTTACCCTCAGGAAATCAAAAAACAAGACCGGGTAGCGCAGAAAATCCTCCTTTTCAAAATCCACACAGCTAAGGAGGTGGGCCGGGCTGGCTGCACTGGAGAAACATTTGCAGGTGGGATAGACCTTTGCTGTTCATACCTCATGCACTTTATGTGACCACTGATAACTCTAGTGAACGCGGTCTGGTCACCTCTATTACCTCTGAAGGTCAAAGCACGACCCGGCTTATCCCCAGAGTGCCAGATATGTACTGGGGGAGTATTCCAGGCTAGCTGGACACCTTTCTTTCTAATGGAGTGAATTTCCGAGGATGTGAGGGCCAAATTTTCCGGCAGGGGTTCATTTGTGCCAAGTTTTGCCAGCGAGTCGGCGATTTCATTCCCGTATAGACCAACGTGGGACGGAATCCACTGCAAATAAATAACCCGCTTCACGTAAAGTTTACTGAGAAGTTGTAAGATTGCCGTTCCAACCCTATCACCCAATCTGGGCATTCCAACTATTATTATTTAATGGTTTTATCTATAGCAAACAAAACAAATAATACTGTAAATTTTGCTTTTGTTTATATTTCGTTTATATTTTCAAGAAAATTGGAAAAAAAATTTAAAAATTAAAAAAGGGCGTGATTCACTTTTGTTGTCTAATATTGTCAGTTTGTCACGTTTTATTGGCCTGAAACGCAAATCAATATTTTATAAATAACTAGGGGATAAGCTCCGCTCGCTGTCATTCGTCAACCTCAATGATTGTATCTCAATAATTGTTGTATCTTAACACAAAACAGTTAGATAATTTGCATAATATTATGAATGAAGCTAATAATTAGTTCTAAATCATTTAGCAATTCTTTTAAAATATTATCTATAATATCCTTATTAAAGCAATTTACAACAAAAAATAATACTTGTAAAACGGTTAATAAGCACCGTTTCAAATAAGTTTATCTTAAAAAACAGCCTTATGAGGTAATGTCATAAAATTACGTTTATAATAAGAAAACAACTCCTTTCGTTTTATACTCCTAGTTTAGAAAACGACCAAAATCAAAAAAGTAATAATTGCTGAATAAAGTGATACAATTAAATATTACAGGTAAATATATAATTAAGAATACGAAAAATATTTTACAGGAAAACAATTCGCGATCGCAACGGTTGAGTACGCCATCTAGCGGGAGCCTGAAAATATCAGACATTAATTTATTTAGTTCCATCAAAATTATTGGCAGAATCAGACGCCATTTTCTTAGCAAATACGAAGCAAAATTTCCCTAAGGAAAAGGCCGAAGAACTTGAAAAAACTCTCCAGAATATTGGTAAATCTTTCAGAAACAGAACACGCCAAATATTTGAAGAAAAATTCCTCAATTTTTAACTTCTATATGATCAACAAACTTGCAACTGATAACTTCCGACTTCGGTATTGCATACTGTTCAGATGTGTGTGTTACGGTAAAATACATTTCTTCTGTCTTCAATTCATTACAAATTAAAGTGAAATCAACATTGCTTTCTTCATTCCAGTGAATAAATGTGAACGTACAGAACTGTAATAGTTATAGAATATTCTTCTTCTTTATAGAATAGTATATATTTCTGTATCTACATAATTCAGAAAACAACAATAAAGTATCATCCGTATTACTTAAAATAGTATCATTTGTGCTAATTATTAATACATTTTTATCGTTTTCTTGGTAAGTATTTTTTAGTTTAGAAAAAATAATATCAACTAGAATTCAGCTATTCTGTTTTAAAGCTACATATTAAAATTCATATTGAGATCTTACAATTATAAAATTTTGCTGTGTGGTATGCTCTCTAAAAGTAATGAAGAGATAATCTATGTATATATTATTTGAAAATAAAATTTTGAAACGAAGAACATTTCATTTTGGAATTCTCCAGATTTATAAATCAGGTAAGTGTTATGATTTTTATAATAAAAAATTTTCTTGGAAATAATTTTTTTCTTCTTATTGGATGATAGTTCTCTACAGAATGGTTTTTTACGTCTGATTAAGAACTATAAGAAAAAAAAAAGAAGAAACAATATGGAAGTTTTTTATTTCAATATGAGGAATTTTTAAAATTGTTTTTTTTTTTTATCCTAAGAATTCTTTATTTTATGTTTTTTACTTTATAATTTTTTGATAAAAATTGTAGTTAAAATAATTGTTTTGAAAAGTTAAATGGTATAAATGGTGTTTATGTATACGTTTTGCATATTCTAATGTTTGAAGTAATATGATACTTACGTATTAACGCCACCGCAACTACAGATTTGGCGGTTTTTAAGTGCCGCCAATCAACACCTAAAATTTTTGCGACAAATCATAAAATAAAACACTTTATTTAAAATCAAAACACTTTTAAATTTCAAAACACTTTATTTAAAATCAAAGTAGTTAATCGAAATTTCGGTGGAAAATGAGCCGATATAAAGTTTAACATAGATTCAAAAAAATCTCTATTTTCTTTTGTCGCCATATGAACTCTAATAAATAAGATTCCAAATGAAATTACATTTCCAAAACGTACGTTTACCATAATAAAGTTTCATGTCATGAGAATTGGTACATTTTCGTTTTTTTGGTGAAATATTTCGCTCATGAAAAATAAAATTGCATCTTGTTTTGTTTTTGGCAAATCCCAAAGACGAATTTTCGTAGCACTAAAAAATGGCGTCAAAAAAGAATTGTTTTTTTCTTCTTTTTTTTGTAAGCATTCTTTATTTCACGTTTTTCAGTTTCTAAATAATGATTTTTAATAAAACTTTTTTATAAAAATTTTTTTATAAAAATTGTTGTTAAAAAACTTTTTTGTACAAAATTGAATTTTATAAAATTATGAGGCTTATGTACTCTTTTTGTTCATTTTAATTTTTGAAGTAATATGTTTCTTAAAACTATGGAAAGTTTAAATAGGCCTTTCATGTTATATCATTAAATTTAGCAAAACTATTTCTCGGGCAGTAGGTTTTAACTCTGATAAGAATATACATTTTTTTTTCTGTTTATGTACAAATATTTTTCCGATGTGCTTCTCTAAAAAAAAAGAGATACCATTTTTTTTCGCTTGCATAAGAAAGAATATCAAAAATTTTTCTTTTTTAAATTTAATAAGCCACAATAAAGAAGGAACGTTGCAATGCTAGGCGCTAGATAAAAGACGTCTCTAAAGTAACTGAATGACTGTTCATATAGAAATCGCAGGTATTCGTCTCATACAACAACGCCCCCTATAGTTCATTGCGATCGCGAATACCTTTATGCTTTTATAAATTTTATGCTGATGACAACCAAAAACATTTAAAAAATAATTTTAGAAAATAATAAAAGATTTTGTAACGACACATTAAATTTTTTAGGTTTACTTTGATGTTTAGAAGCATGTTTAGCACATAAAGTATTTCACATGAGGATATGAAGATAGGGTATACTTTGAAGGGAGTATGTATACCCAAAATATTTGTGTATTCAAAAGCTCGGGCTCGCTTTTTGAGGTTCGAACCCGATCCTTAAATACAGAGGTTTACTTAGAGCCCGAGATTCGGTTAAAAGTCGAATTTTGCGAATAAATCCTTATAACCGTTCTCAAAAACAATTTTTTATATTTTTATGTTCATTTTCATGAAAAACACCAACTCCAAAAACTAATTTAGAACTCCAGTCTTGTGAATTCAAGATAAACCGATTTTAAAAATATAATTGATAAAACAATGCTGAAATTTTATTATCAACATTAAATATTTCCAAAGTAACTAACACTCATTCTTTAATTTATATGTTTACAATTCTCTTTATTTAAAAAGACGGGGTTCCGTTAAAAGTATGTCATTCATTTAGGATTCCATAGCCGAAAGAAAATTGAAGCCACTGAGTTAGATAATATATTTGCCAATAAAAACTGTAGAATCAAGAGATATATTTTGAAGCAAACAAATGACGAATTAGATTCTTAACCACACCTTCAACGACCTGCATATTGTTCCTGAGGAATCTGGGATACCATTTCGTTCAACATTTTCATACCTCCAAAAATTTTTTACGCCAGTTTTTAAGTTTCCATGTAAGCACCAAGACGTATTAGACAGTAAAAGTTTTTCGTAAACTAACCTGACGTAACTCCTAGTTTTCAATTCAATAACAATTAAAAAGGATGAGTTTGAAACAAAAAAATGAAGAATTAAATTTCATGTTGCGTTCACATCCCAATGAGGTGACTGGAGTTCGAATCCCAGCGATGGCTGGTCGATACGAATTCCACACCCGGCTTGCACCGACCACAGTAAAGACGTAAAATATCCTCAGTGGCAGACGGATCATGGGTTACAGTCTCCTTGTTGCCAGACTAACCGTAGGAGGTTTTCATGGTTTTCCTCTCCACGATATTCAAATGCGGGTAAATTCCGTCAAAAAGTCCTCCATGAAGGCAATTTTCTAGCAATACTTGGCACAGGAGTTCTCTTGCCTTCTGTATTGGGTACAAAATTACAAGGCTACGGAGTTGAACATTGGTAGTAGTAAACTCAAAATTAGGTCGGCTGTTCAGCGTTGGTTATAAAAAAAGAAATCCAGAAGTAGAATAAATATTTCTCAACAACAAAATAAAAATTAGAAAATGTGTCTAACAAGAATGTAAAATTAGCAATGTTAGTAATAAAAAGAAATTGAAGATAAAAAAGATATGTTAGACGATTTTTAAAAAAATAAAGATCAATTTTATATTTTAATCGGTTAAAAATTCATCAAACCAATAAATTAACATATATATTTCAGCTACACAAACGGACCTATTTCTTCACTTCACATTTACATATTCTCAAAAGAGATTGTTCCAAAAAAAAAAACACCTCATCTTTTCAAACTATTTTTTTCTTACGAAAATAAAAATAAAAAATTCCTTAAAACTTATTCAGTAAAAATGACATTTAAAACGGTTTCAATTGCCACAATAAAACATCAAATGCTTTGAATCAATTTACATTTTAGTGCGATAGAAATAAGTTAATATCTCAAGTTATCACGTATCTAATTTGACTACCGTACGTGAACAATGGACGCAGTTATTCTAAACTTTCGTTTTCAACAAAAGAAAACAAATAAAAAAGAACTCTCCATGTGATATGTAGAAAAAGTTCCATCGGCGTCATGCTTCCTCAACTTTGGAAAACGAGAAAGTAACCGAGGTGCAACCTTAATTCCAAAACTTTTAAGAGGTCAGTGGGCTGTCTTCTATAAAAGCTCCACTCTTCCTCATGGATGCACGCAGACGATCAAGAAGAACCCCCTATTAAAGATCGACATTTTATCTCAGGTGAGTGGCAACAAATTCTCGTTAATTGTTTTTGTGTGTGAAGACTTTTTACCTTTAACCTAAGATAATGTTAATAAACAATACAAGGTGAGATAAAATCAACTACAAATTCTGCATTCGGTAATTTTTACGAAAAGTATAAAAAAGAAAAAAAATTAAATTAATTCCAATTGAAAAAAATTTTATAGAAGTTTTTTTTAAATATTTAAATTAAAGTATATTTTTTACATTTTAGTATAAAAAAATTTAATTCGTTACTGAATTTTTATGTTTATTAAAATTTTAAAGAATATTTTTATGCATATGTATATAGTTCTTTGCATTTAAGTTTTTTTTTTTTTTAAATTAAAATTTTTAGAATTTTTGGAAAAAAACAAAAATTTTGTGTTTGCTTGTTAAAAGTGAAAAAAAAAACGAATTATTTTAAAGTAATTTTTCAAGTTTATTTTAAACTGTGTTTGAGACAAAAATTACAACATTGTAGGTAATTCAGTGTTCTTATTTCTTAATGAAATTTTTTACGTCGGTAAAGAAATTCAATTCATGAATTTTGGTTAAATTTGGTGGTACATATTTGTTTATACCAAGTACATATCAAATTTGTTTATAAGTGGATATTTATTTCTGTTACTTCCCTGTTTAGCTGTAAAAAAATCATCACATTATTTTAGTTTGAGTTACAAATATAATTCCCCCCTTCATAGGCAAAACTAATTCAAATAAAGGGACACTAGCACTACCACTTTTTTTCTTTTTTGTGAAAAGAAACTGTTCTTTTAAAAGAACACTATTAGGTGACGTCACTATTCAGAAGTTTACAGCAATTTCAGATAAAATGTAAAATTTTAATTTGAAAGTTTGCTTTATTAGAGGCCATTTTAATTTGAAAATTTTTGTTAAACGAAATTAATTCGTATTCAGTTTTTATATACCATTTTAATTAATTGGACAGGTAATGTAAATAACAAAAAAATGACATTTATGTGAAAATGTTCTTTTACTTTAGACAAATAAAAACTAGTAATTGAATTATTTAACTCTTTAAATCTTTGTAAAGGAAACAGGAATTTGCAGTCACCAATCTCGATAATATTAATATATTCACTTTTTCTTTTGAAATAATTTCGATGAGTTTTCTTTTGCTTCAAAAACTAAAAGGGTAGCTGTAACAAGAAAATTTAAGTTTTGTTTAAGGCTTACTTTCATTGTGAACTTTACCTTACTATTCACAGTAATATAAAAATATGCACTTCATCCTCTTTGGCAGATAATAAACGTATTTTACAAGTAAATCTGACTAACATAGAATTTCTCGTATTTACACTTACATAGAATTCCTTTATACAAATAAGTAAATTGGTAATTATTTTTAAATATATAAAATAAAATATAGGCTTCTTTTTTAATTGCTTTGTAAAAAAAAAGGAGAGGTTATTTTTAAGTGCTTTTTTTCTAAACTGATTATGGTAACAAAACTTTAATACCAACCAATTAAGACAGAAATTTGTTATTTTTAAGCTGCTTTTTTTTTTCATTGGATGCATTTTTTATGAACATCTCTGAGGTAAAATATTTTGTTCCATGATTAAAATCAGTCATAATTTTTTAATATGAGATAGTTTCTTATAATGACGACAGCCCATGAAGGGCCAAAGCCTACTGAGCCTATACCAGTTTTCTTGACCTTAGACTCTGGTGTGCAGAGAAGATGTTCTGTTTTGGTGGTCAGCCGAACGTGGAATCCCTAGTGTCTAGTCCCCAAGCATGCTAGATACTCATTTTAACAACCCACAATAGGGACGACAGGCTCTATCAACCTTGTCCGGTCTATGGATAAAACCCCGAACCTGAGGCACAAGACCGCAATGCTTGACCACTCACCCATCGGGTGCCAATGTTTCATTTATCTGAACATTATATTTTCCCAAAAATAAAAACTTACAACATTAAAATTACTTATTTCTCACTTTGTTAAAATCTGAACTAGGGCATGGTGGCTCAGGGGATAGATCTCTCGCTTCCCAATAAGGTAATCCTGGTTCGAATCCCACCGAAGTCTAGTCGATACGAATTCCGCACCTGAAAACAGTGCTAACGTGAAATATCCTCAGTGGTAGACGGATCATGGGTTAAAGTCTCCTTGCCGTCAGGCTGACCGGGGAAGTTTTCATAATTTTTCCTCTCCATGTAAAGCATATGCGGGTTGATTCCATCAGAAAGTTCTCCATGAAGGCAAAATTTTACCCAATACTTGATCCAGGAGTTCCATTTTCTTCAGGATTGTGTTCAAAATTACAAGGCTACGGAGGTGAACGTTGGAAGTCGTAAACTCAGAATTGGTTCGGCTGTTCAACGGCGCTTATAATAATGTCTGTAGTGACGTTAACAATTTGAATAAAGTTAGTGCACTCAGTAGTTTTTATTTCATATAATTCAATGATTGTCACCTTTTATAAGCTTTGTTTGAAAGATTTGACACGAATCTCGAATTTTTCTATTATATATATATATATATATATATATATATATATATATATATATATATATATATATATATATATATATATATATATCGAAGCAAAGCAAATAAAGGAAGAATTAGATTATTTTTAACCACACATTCAGTGACCTTCATATCACTCATGAGAAATCTGGTATACTATTTCGATTTGTAATTTTTAAAAATTTTAAAATATTGTGGTTACTTAATGTTCAGATATAAAAATTTTTAATTTTTGAGTGGTGAATGTTGATGGCGCTTTTGAGGCGAAATCGAAGTGCAAAGGATTATTCTCATATGATTATAAGCACTTTCTAGATTATATACCTTTTTTTTTTATAAATGTAAAAGTTATCTAATTTTTAAAAATATTTTCAGGGTTTAAATCTTTTTGTGATTTAGACTATCTAGTTTATATAATTTTTTAAAACATATTTTTAAATATTTCTATATATAAACTTGCAAATATAAATGAACTTGTTTGTATATGTGAAGATCTCTAAAACCTTTAACTTTTGATAACAAAAAAGAAAATAATTTTAATAATAAGAAAATAATAAAGAATTTTTACACCTCCAGAATTGTTTGAAAATGTATAAAATATCAGAAAATAATCGTGAAAATCGAAACTTTTGATACCCTTATTATGTTAAATTCAATTAATTAATCCTGAGGTTACGGTTTGACAGGGTTACGGTCTGGACAACCTGGAGAATAGATCGAATTCGATTAATGATTCCTGAGATTCGCCCATATATATTGTATGCATACATTGTATTATATTGTATTGTATATATAATGGTTATATATTGTAAATATATATAAATTTGTTTGCACAGCAAGCAACTATTGAAATTTCTTTTAATATAAGTGAATATTTAAATTATATTAGGGTATTTAGAAAACAAAGATTACGAAGTCCTCTTCACAGAATAAAACCCCTTTTTATTTAATAAAAATTTAATATCTTTATGCAATTCAACTTTTCAAAAAAAATCTTATAGGCAGAGCATTGAAATTTTAAGAAGCTATAAATAAAAACTTTTCTAGATTGTAGAAACCTTAAAATATAATCTTATTTACTTAAATCTTGTTATATTTTGAAAAACAATGAAGAAATAACGAACCGGTGAACTGCATTGTTTTACACTATCAAAATAATCTGCTAAATTTAGACAATGATTTGAAAGAAATCTTCTGCGATAAAATAAATATTAAACAATGACTAAAGAGTCTGACATTGTTTAACAAGCCAGAAAATGCTTTTCTGAAATTGAAAACCACTCCTTTACAAGGAAGGAAAACTCTGCATTGAATAAACGGAAGAAACTGAATAAACGAAATATTTCAGTTCTTTCAAGCATAATAATAGTTATTGGATGCATCGGATAAGCCGTTATTAGCAGATGAGTTTAAAGAACTTGTGAGTAAATCGCTTTACGGTTTTAAAGTGACCTAAGTCTGAATTTCAACTAGTTTACAAGGATGTTGGAAAGGATTTGTAAGTATTAACTCTTCTTTTATCTTCGCGTTGAGAAATAATTTGATGGACAATTATGTTTCACAGAAATCTTCCAACAGGAAATCGTTTGAATGTTTATAAACTTTTTATCATTAAAAATCCATTCATGAGACAAATTTAAAATGTTATCTTCCTTCAAGATTCATTTCTGTGTCATTTTATCATCTAATTGTTTGATTTATTGAGAGTGGGATGTATTTATATCACTACATTTTCTTAAGAAACTAAATAAAACTGACGAATTTGATCTTCGTTTGGGTGATTTATTAAAACTCAGTTCCATTCCATGTATAATCTCGCAAAAATTTTTAACCAACTAAGGAAGTTTAAAGTTTTTTTATCTTTGTTCGTGGGATCTGGGAAGATTTATTTATTGAGAAATATATACGTAGAATTAATTTATGTGTCATCGTGTTATTTAATTGTTTGCATGATATTTTTTGAGTGAGATATGAATATATTACTTAACTTTTTTCAACCAGTTAAATAAGTTTGACAAACTTAATCTTTGTTCTTGGTATTATTTATTAAGAGTAAGATATATTTATAACTTTGACCTTTTCTAATCAGTTAAATAAGTTCGACAAACTTTTTCACTTTTTAGGGGATTCATTTAGTGCAGGATATATTTATGTCACTTAACGTTTCTAACCGAATAAATTAGTCTTACAAATTTAATTTTGTTTGCATAAATTAAATAAATTAAAATATTAATTGTGTGCTATAACATTTCACCTCTTGCATTGTTTTTAAATAAACATTTGTAGAATGAAACAATGGATAAATCTGTGACTAATATGTTTTTGATCAATTAATGGCATCTAATATTGGCAACCAATCATTTTGACCACCTCAATAATGATGGATTTCCTTTATCGCTTAAATTTATGATATTGTCTCACGATTAAATAAGACAATTATCAACATTCTCTTAAATTAATGACTCAAAAAATCTCTTAAACAATGTGATTTAAAAAATCCTCCGAACTATTCCAGTGTATATTAATATTCTTAAACATATTAATGTTATTAAATCAAATGGGATAAATTAGAGTTAACATTAAAAAAAATCGTTTTTTAAAGTTAGAATTTAGTCAATATTAAAACTATAAATGAATGAATTACCAACAGAGCCTACTCTGGAAAAATAAATATTATTTTCAATGATTCCTATATCTCATATATGTACGTTTACAGTATTGAAGTTTGAAGAAAATATAGTAATGCATGGACTATCTTAGTTATCATCGCAACGATATATCTACATTTCAAATATCATAGTTGTTGACTCGAAATTCAGTATTTGTTAAGATCAGTTAATTTCATGCACAAAAAAAAGGGATTTTTAATAGAGAAACATTGCTCACAGCAGCAACTTGTACTAACTTATGACTCTTCACTCTTTGAGTCACAACTTGTAGTAAAACCACTGCATTTTAGCTTTTTTTCTGGAGGGGTTATAAGCAATTATAAGTATCCCTCATAAGCAATTATAAAATATATATTTATACTGGAAAAAGTACGATATAAAGTATCGACACTTTGTGTGCATCATCCGTATCCATTTTTACCGTAAAATGTTATACCTAATTTTTACAGTAATACTTATTTAATAAAAGTTATTCAAATATTTTACTGTAAAAATTACGGTATATCAGATTTTTTTGTTCTGTAACTTGTTCCGGTAAAAATGGATTTTACGGTAAAAAGCACCAGCTTCCTGAGTGCCGGTTAACGTAAAAAAATATTCGTTGAAAATTATTTTTCCTTAAATAACCGTAAAATTTTGCTTTTAACCGTAAAAAATTAATTAGACCGTTAAAAATAATTCCCGTATGAGCATTTTTTAAGCAACCGGGATTCTCTTATTCACCTTAAATAATAGCAATTCAAACATCTATATTTGGATAAGACGTTTGTGACGTTTATAAAATTAATGTTGTCAAAAATAGTAAATAACTATTGAGTTCAATGGTAAATAAATTACTAGTCTTGTCGCGGCACCATGCATCTTGGAATAAAATTAAGTTCATAGATAAAGGGTTAGGTCAGCTATTCCTAAATGGGTTCCCGTGAGTTAGTACTTTTTAATAAACTAGTCATGAGTTTTGGAGCCTCTAATTAAAAAATTATAGAAAGAACAAGCCTTATAATATACTGCATTAGTTTTTCCTATCTCACTTTTCAAATGATTCATTAATAAATTCATTAATAAACGAAATATGCTTCCTTAATGGACATTTCCCAACATTTAAAGCAGCTCTTTTAAGTTTTCCTTTCGGAAGTAAACAGAAATTTGGCTTATTTTATTTATTTTCAGCTCATGTAAATACACCAAAAACAAATTCGTAACGAGACTAGATATAGCACAAGGACTGCAAATTTAACTGTACGACATGAAACTTAATTTAAGACTATTAAGTATAAAACGATGAAAAATCTTCATTCCTCTAATTAAATATTTCAAAAATAATCTTTTGAAGTTTTAACGTTGTCAATTACTTTAATAACCTTTATTTATAAAGTAGGGGTGCCGACAATAGAAAATTGATTATTTAAGGTTACGTAGCTGAAACAATTTGGAAAAAGCTGGGTTAAGTGATAAGCCTTAAATTAATCCTTAAAATGCTTTAAAAAGTGATAGGAATTTTTCGATTAAGCTATAAGAAATGGTTAGTTGTTTCTTCAATTTTTGTTTCGATAACTGTTATTTCATAAAAATTTTAAACACATCTTTCGTAACTTTCGCATATTAAATTTTGACCTATCTTTGAAGAGAGTCTTGGACCACATGCTTAAAGGTTAAGTTCTTTTCACAGTTTTCTTCTAATTACCTACTTGAAAAAAAAATATTTAGTCTTATTATATAGATACTTTGTTTATGATAAAGCTTTAGTATTATTTTATAATTTAATATTGTGGACAAAATTCTGATCGTAAAGTAATATAGGATAACTTGCCTTGAGAATCTGGAGAATTTATTTTTATATATTTAAAATATCAAACTTCTTAATATTTTTTATGCTTTTTGATCATTGGGAATGTATGTATAAACAAAACTGACATTATTTTTAAAACTGCACTAATATTATTAATCTTTCAAACGTACATACATATTTTTTACTCGCTCACACTGTTAGAAATTTTTGGGAAAAAATTATTAAATAACAATTTATTTAATTGTTATTTTACTATATTCAAACAAAACAATCAAATAACCACGAGAAAGACGGTGTTCAAATTGTAAAATGTAAAAAAAAAAAAAAAAACGTTTATTAACTGCTTTCACCTAATACGGTTAAACAACCAGAATTTTATCACACCAACTAGACCCTTGAAGATTAGTACATATTAAGGCCGAGAGAGCTAATCTGTCAATCTCATTGCAATAGAAAGGGGGTTCGAGTCCCAGCATTGACACCTCAATATTCCCTCCATTCCCTTTAACAATTGAAGAGTTTCCAGTGTCCTGCACTTACAGTGTGTGACTCTGTGCTACTAGAATACGATACTCTCATTCACGCAAAGATATGGCAGCACCATAAAACTAGGCCCATTTAAATTTCTTTTCTACTGTTGAAACCATGCTGGTTTTAAATGGCTAATAAAACCTAAAGCTTTATATTTATGGTTTTTAACCATACTAATTATAAATGGTATTAAAACCGTAAAAGTAAAAAAAATGCTCTTTATCGTAAACTTTACGGTTAATTAAAGGGATACTACGGTTAAAAAAATACGGTTAATTAAAGGGATACTACGGTTAAAAAAATACGGTTAATTTCACTATAATTTTAGAATGAAAATTCTAACAGTGCAGTATTTTCTATTCTTTATAAAAGAAACTGTAACCAAATGAAATGAAAGTGTCATCGCTCTTTCTAAGTAAGGAAGATTAATTTTTAATTTATTTATGTAGTAATTTGAACTTCAAGTATCTCAAAAAACTTTTCCTTCGAAGGAAAAAAAAAGATCATTCTTTTCTAAAACTTATTAAAGTCACCCAGCTTAATCCAATGGTAACACTTTCTGAGAAGCTTTCCGATATGCCCTATTTACAAATAATAATTTGAATAGCAAAACATCATACAGAAGAATATCTTGTTGTAGGAAAAAAAATGAAAACTCCTTATCTAACGCTTCAGTAATTCGAAAAATAGCACCAATAACTTCACAACAAGAAGATAACATTGTAGATAAAAACCACAATTTTATTTCATTTATAAATAAATTACACCTGTCAAATAGTCTTGTTTGAAGGTCTAATCTTTCTGTCAAAACTATCAATGATTCATAGTGGTTATAGATTAATAATGATACTTAAGAAGTAATAAGGGTTATTCATTTGAAAAAAACATACTTTTATAAATGTAAGCAATTCAACCTATTTATTGACAAAAAATTTATTGAAATCTTTTGGTGGTATAATTCATGCTAATCGAAAAGTGACATGTTAAACTCAAAAGTTATGAGGTAAAATTAATTAGTGTTTATCGTTCCACGAGAAAATTATCAAGACAAAAATAAAGAAAAAAAAGGGAAAAATTGAAGGAAGATATAATTAGATTTACAATTCAACAAAATTCTAAAACTTAACAATTTTATGAACCGCAAGGGATTCACCAACACCTACAATTATAATGCCCTCATTATTTTTTTTCTTGATGATAAACAGATTGTTACATTAAGTTAAAATAAATTTTCAATTGAAATATCTTAAATTGTTTCATCGAATTAACACTTTTAATATTATAAAAACGCAATAAATCTTTTTCATCTAATAGATTATTTAATAATAATTTCCATTAATATTTTACGACTTTGTAATCCTCACTTTAAATGCATGTTATGACAAGGTATAGTTTTACATATTCTTCTTATAAAATTAAATATAACGCGTTTATTGCTTAAAAACTGTAAAATATTTAATCGGTTATACACCACCTTAAATGTGTTTAACATAAAATTTTATGCGGCATGGTAATATCATTAGATTACTTTATACTAAAGAAGCACCGCACTTTAAATTCTGCAGTGAGAAAAATAGCAATGGTTAAGACTACCAGAATATAGTAAATTTAACCGCGTTTCTGGTTCAATGGGAACACTAAAAGGCTGGATAATTTTTACCGAAGCGCTGTGGTAATGATTTTAGCAAAATTAGGAATAAAATATGGTTTTATAATATGTGATAAAGTATTGCAATTTTATTTAAGGTATCATGATACCTTAAGGAATGATATAAAAACTGTTTATTCGATTAAATTTACTTTTCAGCTTTGTATTTTTTACTATATGTACAATAGTGAGAACTATAAATTTGAAAACGAGAATTTCCGATAAACCATTGCCATATGATCGGAAAAATCACCGAACAAATGGTTCAAATACCGAAGTTTTAATTTTATTAACCAGAAATATGTTGTTGTTTTTTTTACCAAAAAATACTGAACGGTAGTTTTATCAGAATATTTTTTATAGTTTTTTTTTTTTTTACCAAAAAATACTGAACGGTAGTTTTATCAGAATATTTTTTATAGTTTTTTTTTTTTTTACCAAAAAATACTGAACGGTAGTTTTATCAGAATATTTTTTATAGTTTTTTTTTTTTTTTTTTACCAAAAAATACTGAACGGTAGTTTTATCAGAATATTTTTTATAGTTTTTTTTTTTTTTTTTTTACCAAAAAATACTGAACGGTAGTTTTATCAGAATATTTTTTATAGTTTTTTTTTTTTTTATTTTTACCAAAAAATACTGAACGGTAGTTTAATCAGAATATTTTTCTCAGTGTGATAAAGTTAAAAACGCAATTATGGCTGAATAAAATACCGATAAAGGTTGGTAACTAAATATTATAGGTATATATTACATAAGTATAAGATATTTATAACTGTTCTTAGTTTTATTCTGTTGACAACCAACGAAATCTTGGTCTTTTCTGTTAATGAACCTTCTGCATACGGCTGGTGTAACACGTGGACCACATGTGATGGTACAACATAGTACCCCGTAAGCAAAAGGTTAAGGACCATAAACAGGATTTTCTGTTCCATAAGAATGTTCCAAGAACCGTGAGATATTGTTTTGAACAATTTTCTTTTCATGAAATATGGAAATATGCAAATTTAAAATTTATCAAGAAATTAATATCCTTTTAGTGAGGGAATGAATATTTTTCTCTATAATTTTGCTGACATTTTTATCATAACGATTGTGTATACATTTATTTATTTTCATTACTTTAAAAAAAATTATTCTTCGTAGTTAACCGTAAACTACATGAAAACTACAATCAAAAAGTTAAACTCTTTCATACTATTTCTATTTATAAATAACTTTTCAACCTCTATATATTATCAAATATATTATTATATTTAAAATATTTCTATATTTATATATTGTTTTGCGTGAACTATTTTGAAATTTGTAATTTAATTAAAGTATAATATTATTATTTAATACAAAAATTTTAAGAAATATTAAAAAATGCGGGAAAATGAAATTTTTTTAGAGGTTTTGTTAACCTCTAAAAAACATACATACTAACCTTGTGCAACAGGTAATCAATCCCTTGATAACTGATTGTTAGAAATTTTAGATCTTTTTAAACACTAAGAAAAGAAATATGGTCAAAGCGATCCAAAATATGGTAACATTTACCGTGTTTCTGGCTGTATGTTAAATTCAAGAGAACACTAAAACTATATTACGTACATACTATATGGGAACACCAAAAATCTCTGCAATTTTTACAGAAGCACTATGGCATTCATTGCAATTTTTACAGAAGCACTATGGCATTCATTGTGGTGAAATTAAAAATAAAATGTGATTTTATTAAATGTGATCAAATTTGGGAAGTATGGTAAAATGTAATTTTATTATGATAACTTAGCATGACATAAAAACCATTTATTTGGTTAATTTTACTTTTCAGTTCTGTATTTTTTCTAAATATGTGGTTATAAAAACTATAATTTTAAAAACCAGAATTTCTGGCATACCGTTATTATATGAACAGAAATTTATCAAATGTGTGATTTAAATACCGCATATCTTAGTTTTAATAAACAGAATAAGGATTTATTTGTTGTTTTTTTACCAGAAATGTCAGTACAACACAGTTCAGTAATTTTACCAGAGTTTTTTTTCCCTCCGTTTTGAGATTTGTAACTAAAATTAATTATTAAATAAATGTGTGTATTTAATAATAAAAAAATAATAAATTTGAATAAATATTTAAAAAAAAATGCAGGAAAGTGACAAATGTTTTAGATGTTAGCAGTCAAAATAAAACAATCGCGTGTCAACTAGACTGTTAGGAATTTCTAGAACTTTTTGAACAACTGTATCGATCAAACTTACCTAATATCATGCAAATATAACCGTAATATGAAACCAAGTTGATACATAAATCATAATTCTTCTTAAACATCGGTTTAGTTCGGTTTAGTTTCGGTAAACTTCGGTTTAGCTCGAACGAAAACAAAGTTATATTTAACACATAATTAGGAATACAGCAAATTTACATTGTTTTTCTTCTTTTTTGTTCAAGGTATCAATATTATGGTTCCACGGTGAACCAATTTTTCCATAGTATTACTCAGCTACGTACAAAATTTACAGTTCGAGAATGTAACTATTCTCACAGCTTGCTTATTTTTTTACATATTTGCGCAAATAGTTCATTGTAGTGTATTATTGGATTTAAATTGTCAAAAAATTTTAACCGACTGCAAATGACGATCTGTTAAAAAAGTTTAAATCCATTATTTAAAATTCTAAAATGGATTTAAAAATAATTGTTTAAAAGAATTGGTAGTATTAGAGACGATAATCCCTTTCATCCCTTTAGGTCAATAAATGAGTACCAAGCATGCTTGGGAACTAAACACTGGGGGTTCCGCGTTCGGCTGACCACCTGACCGGAACATCTGCTCCTGCACCCCAGAGCCCTAGGTTAAGAAAACTGAGATGGGCACAGTAGGCCTTGGCCCTCTAAGGGCTGTCGCGCCGCTGAGTTTAGTTTAGAGATGATAATGTAAATATCTCAAACAATAAGGAGATAATTTTAAAATTGTTCTTTTGAAACACGGTCCTCATTTTTCTTTTTTTTTTTTTTAGAAATATGCGTCTTTTCAGAACTCGATATGATTTTATTATTGATTATTATATTGTTACATGATTTTATTGATACAATTTATAAAGTATACGATTATATCTTAATTTTTTAACGGGTATAATTAAACTCATATCTTAACTTTATAGCAATTATGTCTTACCAGTTACATTTTATTTTATGACAATTATGTTTCAAAGAATAATTTATTCCAAAATATGTCTTATGTTTGGAAATTACTAAAACCAAAATATCTCCCGAACTTGATGAAAACAAAAACGTTCGTTAACAAAAACGCAATAAATTAATTTTCCTTCCTCTTTAATTAGTCAATTAACAAGCTATGAACTTATCAAGTTGAAGATGGAAAGGAAAAGTGTAGATATTTTTAGGATATCTTTTTATCTAATGCATGAGTGTCGCTCTGGGCAAAACGTGTACTTTTCCTTTCTGACCCACATTTTTACTACACGGAAGAAAAATGTCTATCTTCATCAAGGACATCCGTTCGTTTGGACGGAACAGCGTAAAGGTGGAAGAATGGTAAAAACACCTTGCATTAAAACCAGAAATAGGTACAAAATAAGACAAAAATTGAAATTTCTCTTTCCTGATAATTTAGGTTATATCGCAGAGGGGAAATAGGTTTGGATTCCAAGTGAAAGTAATAGGTGATATCTATTTTTCGATAAATTTAGGGCGTATTTTAAATCATCTGATAAATTTTAATGGTTTATAAAATGGAAGTTCGAATTAATTGTTACGTAATTAATTAAAAGTATTGTTTCTTCTATTCAGGTTTATATTTAGCAATAAGGAAAGTTATTCGTAACGTTGCATAATATATTATCAGCTATTTAAATAAGCTAAAACTTATATCATACTTTTAAATTGATCGTTGTTATTCAAGGATAAGTAAAACAACGATGTAAATAATAAATGTACTACCTATTAACAATTTTTATATGGTTTCAAAATTTATAATGAGTCTTATTTCTTTAAGGAGATTGATCAAAATAATTTTTTAAAAAATATATTTTTGAATTTATAGGTGTTTGATATAAATTCTATAAATAAAAAATTAAGGACATTAAACTTTCAAATTTTATATGTGAATAAGCTCTGAAACTAGGTAAAAAAATTATAAATTATTTTTAATGTTTTAAATATAATTCGCAGATTTAATTCATTTTATTTTAATTTAGTTTTTTAGATTTAATATAAATGTAGTTTTTTTTCGTTTAATTGTTAATATAAATAAGCATAAAAATAATATGTATTATAAATTTCAAATGTAATTTGCAAGATGCAGTTTCAAGTGTAATTTGAAAATTTAACCTTTATTAACTTATATTATTATAAATTTAACCTTTATTAACTTATATTATTATAAATTTAACCTTTATTAACTTATATTATTATAAATTTAAACTTATTATTAGTGTAATTTGACCTTTTCGAGACGGGAGAGTCATATACGCATTCTCAGTTTGGCCATAATCAGGGTAAAAAAGTAAAAACTGGTAACTAAACTATTTTCATAGCAGTTTATTTGTGGGCGGGGTAATGATAGATTGCGTTATTTGATTCACCACTCCATAGTTCGTATTAAAAATTGTATAGTACACTTTTAACACACATGAATTGGATGTGTTAGATTTAAAGTGAAAGCAAAAAACTTACTTTACTTGTAACTATAAATAAGAATAAAATAACATGTAATAAGTATAGATTTTAAATATAATTTGCAAGATACGCACAGTTTCAAATGTAATTTGAAAATTTAATTGAATTTAATTTAATCTAAATCTTCAGTGATGATTTTTGTTATTTTACTTGTAAAAATAATAATCATGAAGTAATATGTAGTATAAATTTGAAATATCATTTGCAAATCATAATTTCAAATACAATTTGAAAATTTATTTAATTTTAATTTAATTTAGCTATCTAGATCTAATTTTGATTTTTAGATCTAATTTAGGCATGATTTTTTTTATTTTACTTGTTAATATTAATAGACATAAGAAATATGTAGTATAAATTACTTTCATTTTAAATCAAAAATGAAATAATTCATATCAATATTCAATTAAAATTGAATATAATATATATATATAAAAAATTAATTTAATTTTTAATAAGTTAAGTTTTATTCGTATTCCTGTATAAATTCTTAAATCTAAAAGTTCGTTATCTGAAGTTCGTTATCTAACTATTTAGTTCTACAATATAGTTGACTAATTTTTATGCGTAACTTAAATTTTGCATATGAACTAACATGCATTATTAACACATTGAAAAAATGATCATAAATCATGTTATTGATTACGAATTTTTACAGTTTATTAAAAAAAAATTATAATCACGGTGAGCTTTGTAATTCAATAAATTTTAGAAAGAAAAAATAACATTCCACTTGAAATGTGAGAAAGTTTGTGTTTTTTCTGGGGGTGGAGAGATCTATAAAAGGTCATCCTCGATGTAACAAAAAGTAGGATTTTTTAAAATGGTTCAGTGATTCGCGTATTTTATAAAGAGCCCCTAATTAAAAAGGGGTTAACAATAGCCAAATTCTCCATGAATACTATTTTTTAAACTGTAATAATAATTTTTTTTTTCAAAAATAAAAGAGAGAATTCTTTGTTTGATTATTTCGAAAATATCACCTCAAATTTAAATATGTGTAATAAGTTCTCTTTTATTATAAGTTCTTATTCAATATTAGAACGCTTTGATAGTTATATGAATGTTTAAGATTCAAGTTTATGTTTTGTTTTCACAAATATAAATTGTTAAAAAAAATTTTGATATCCTTAATTTACATTACGCTGAAAAATTAAAAATATAAATAAAAAAAAGAAACTTACAAAACTATATCCAACAAAAAACAAAAAACTTGAATTATAGATAACTCATGATAATACAGAAAGTAACTTCTAAGGTTAATGTTTAAATCTTAAATATCAAAATGATTTTTAATGAGAAGGATTGCAAATTTAAAACAGATAGATACAGAAATCCGTCAAATTTAAATGAATAGTAAAATTGTGTAAACTTTATGAATTGTACAGTTTTACACTTACTTTTATAAGTTATTGTGTAAATATTTACTTGTAATATATTTAAACTATGCATATTTGCTTTATAAATTACTTCCAAGTTCATGTCTTTAAATTTTAGTTAAACAAATATTATTTTAGAATTAATGATATAAACATAGATTATTTAGAATTCACTTAATGATGGTGTTCAACATTTTTAATGATATTTTCATCAAAAGACTTTTGCCTGAAGCTCACATTTATAATATTGTCTAACTGATTAGAGCTCTTAGATCTATTAGAAATATTTTTTAAATAAAAAAACATGATTGCATCTTTGTATTGGGATAAAAAAATTTTTACAAAGTGCACAGTACAAAACCCATTAACTATGCTTTTTGCAGTTTATACATATTTAAAAGCGTCTTACTATTGTAATTAAAATAGCTAAAGATGAGTTTGTCTTAGCTCAAGGATTATCACTAATAATATTAAATGACGCATCAGTTAAATTAATATAACTATGAGGTTTTAATTAACCTTTAAAGAAAGGTCGAAACATTGTAATTTTTTATTGTTATCTATCATGGGTTATTTTCTTTTCATAAAACTAACATTTTGACCAAAGTTTGAAAACTATCAGTGCAATTAATCTATTTATTATTATCTGTAATGTATTTTCCTTTCATAAAACAAACATACTGACCAAAGTTTGAAAAATATCAATGGAATCAATTAAATGCATAGCTGCTAACTCTTAAAAATTTTTCAGAAGATTTTATTTTTGTAATTAAAATTATAGCAAAACATATAATTTTCTATTTAATATTTCAATTTAAAAATAAAATTTAGAAGGATTTTAACCACTATCTGAATACTTTAAACATTTATATAAAGCAGTCATTTTTACCTGATAAAACACATTGACATTTGTCTCTGTAAAAATCAAGTTAAAAATGAAACTTTTTTTATCGAAAACCAAAACACGCTTTTTAGTATATATAAATAATTATGACAAAATCCATTTCAAATAGTAAATTAAAAACTCTCCGTAGTTAATAAATATTTTCTTAGTAAACTACTAAGAAAAATTTTTAGAATTTTAGATTTTTAATAAAAACATGATATGCAAAATTCAAAATTTTGTGAACAAAATAAAAAATATTGATTCTTGTCCCTAAGAACAACTAGTGGAAAATTTAAACACTTTTGTTATGCTTTCAATTGCTAAGACAACTACTAAAACACTTTTAAGAATAAATTGTAACTCACATGATGTAGATAAACACTTTCTTGGTAAAACCTTTTTTTTTCTTTATTATAATTACTCTAACCAAAAATAGATTGTTTCTCGTATAATCAAACTAAATCCTTTATTTATAAAAACAAATGGCTGATAAAAATAAGAATATTCTATTTCGTGCATAAATAATAAGAAACAATTCATTACAAGTTCCATTGAAATTATGGCCAATGAGCTATACTATTCAACACAACGCCCATTATTTATAACATTCATCTATTTTCAGCACTTATCAAACAAATACTAATTCATATTTCTTTTTAATATGAATGTCATCTCATGCATCAGCAGCTCGCTAACAAATTTCATTTATTTTTTTTTTTTTTGTCGGTTATTTTTTACTTTCCATTTTTACCATCTTCCGTTTAGACATAACTTGCCAAAGGGTAGGCCGCGTTCCACCCCTGCATTTTTTCATTCTAATTGTCGATAATTTTTTCCTTATCACGTTGTGGGAGAAACCGAAGTTAAAAAGTGAAACTATAAACATACACACTGTAGGAAGGGGGGCTGACCTCATTTTTTTTACTTTCCTTCGAAGCAGGGGATGTTGATCTCAAACGTTCTTTTCGAGTCGCCTTATAGTGGAATCCGAAATTAACAGCATCCATTGCCCTACTTATGACAACCGGCGTCTTATTGCCAGTGACGTCGCTTACCTGAAAGTCAATGCCCATTAGTACAAAAAAAGGAAAGTCGCACGGTCAAGGTTTTTATTCATTTAATTCATTACTAGTTTTAGTCCTCCCTTTTAAAAACTACTTTCTTTCTAATTTAGCTGCTTAAAGTTTTCCTTTGGAGTTGAGTACATAAATTGACACTAAGGTTATGGTGTTAATAGAACTTCAAATTTACTTAATATGCACTTCTCTTTTTAAAGAATGAAGTATATTTATTCAAACCCTTAAGAGTATAAAACAAGCTTAACAACTGATGAAATGCGGAGACAAAGGATTTTAACTTGATTCCGAATCTGGCACGTTCGGTTAAATATATTTAAATAGCTTTTTAGAAGAGTTGATTAAACAAATGGAATATTTTGTGAGTCAGTTTAAATATAGAAAACGCTTCATGTTTTGAGACTGCTAAATACCGCCCCTCTTCCTCTATCCTGTTGTCAGCTAAAATAAACAAATCACAAACCAGTCCCGGTTAAAGATACGTATTTTTTTTAATAAAAAAGAAATTTTGCTCTCCTAATTTAAATTATGTTTGTAATTTTTATGGAATTTCCCAAATCCTCTTACTGTTTTGTTGCGCTAAGTATTTGAACTTTTCTCTGGCTTTCTACCTTTTAAACAGCCTGCATATATTAATTTTTTTGTTATTTGCTTAAAATATCACACATTATGAGGAAAATAACACGTATTTACATAATAAATTTTCATATGCCAACAGTATTTAATAATTTATTTCATATGAAGAATCTTGCCTTCTTCATCATTGGTGTGGCAACCCAGGTAGGACCTTTCTCAGGATACCAAGCCATTCTGCTCTAGATTAATGTTTTCAATTTGCCAATTAATAATTTTTAGGCTTTCCTCCACTATTTAGGTTCATGAAATCCTCAGTGATAGACAGATCATGGGTTAGAATCCCCTTATCGTTGACCTTACCATGGGAGATTTTCGTTAACGCAATGTGTGTATCCTTTCCATGTAACGCAAATGTGGGATAGTTTATCAAAAAAAAGTCCTCCACGAAGGTTATTTTGTTTCAATGCGTGAGCTAAGAGTTCCTTTATTTTCTGGGTTGCCTACGGAGTCTACCGAATTGAACATTGAACATCCTAAGTCTCTCTAAGTTTTGGTGTTTCACCTTATCGGGTATCAGGTAGTTTAAGCCATAAGATTATAGTTTAGAGGCTCTACTATCATGCGATATTATCAGTCATCATGCCCATTGTTGAATCTTCTGTTTTGTAATGAAATCTGGCTTTTTAAATAGTTAGTAAATTCTTCTTCTACTCGAACGATTCCCACATTTTATTCCTTCAAATATGTTTCTTAAAACCCTTCTTTATGAAAATTAAAAAAAATAATAATAATAAATTTAGAGCTTCTTATTTATATTACATGTTTCATGATTTTATTCGATTCAGCGTAGAAGCCATTAACTTTGAGAGGAGATAGGATAATGATGATTGAGAATTACATAGAAAGCGATGGCCTGAAATGTTGTATGCTTCTCTTTTATGCCATTATTTTAATAGCGCTTGCCTTTTATGGAGTGGCTGTTTTTCTAGTGCATTTGAATCATTGCTTGAAATTTCTTTAATTATCTTAATTTTATGTTAGTTTTCTAAAAGTTTTTGTCAAAAACTGCATTCGAATAGGGATTGCAATTTGTTGACAGCTTAATCGTCAAATCTATTAACTATTGCAAAACAGCTAAATTTTAAGGCAAAACATGTAATGGCTCAAATGTCCATGAACAGCCAATCTACAATAAGAAAGCGCCCCTAGTGGCATGGAATGACATTTTCGATCTTGGGCTGCAATGCAAAGTCTCAATTCTTCTGGTGGTTTTTACTTTCCCAAAAAATTTGTAATCGCTGTGCTGATTTACCATGTATATAGCGAAAGTTCTTATATCGATAAACTCTACATGAAATTATTTCAATTTTAGCTTTGAAACAAACGTAATTCTTTTTCAAATCAGGGGAAAGTAGAATGCTAATTACCAGTAGAACATAGTAATAAGCATTCTACCGGACGACTACGGTTTGCAGCTACGAAATTTTAGATACTGAATATTTAACGAATAGATCGTCGTTTAATTTTTATTTGTGGAGAGTAAATTTTTGCCAGACTATATTTACAAGAATTATGAGTAGAATGGGATAAAAACTAACCATTTACCCTTCATGCTTTTTATTATCACGTATTAGTAGAGGAGAGTGGGGTCAATTGTGAAATTTTTTACTTAACTATTTTTAACTAACAAAAAATCCAATATATTATTAGTATTAATTGACAGACGAGTAAAGTAGACTATACTCTACTAGAAAAAAAAGATACCTTATTTTAAATGTTATTATATTAGTTATTAATAATTTTTGACAGTCGTGCACTTGTTACAATTGTCTCCACTTACGGGGTCAATTGTAACAGTTCATAAATTCAAGTAAAACATAGTTAATTATACATATTATCATAGTTGTGATATATTTTTTCATTGATCAAAATAGTAGTGATATTTTAGGAGTAAAAATAATAATGAGCTGAGACCTAAAGGGTTAAACTTTTAACTTTAAGGGGTTAAAAATTTTAATTTATGCCGTGAAAAGTGACAAATAAAATAATGCACATGCAACATAATATAAATGATATAGGAAACTATTGGTGGTTCTTAAAGAGTTAAGTAATGGTTTGTAAACATAAGATTATTTATTTTCAGCTGTTACATTCGTCCCTTTACTTATTGTTACAATCGTCCCCAAGACGCCATTTCAGCTTCATTTGTTAAAAACAATGCTAGTTAATTAACAAAACTAATCTTTTTTTTTTTTTGAAATGTTAATTAAGGTGTCCACTTACATATTCGGTTAATAATTTTTATTTGTTTAAACAAAATTACTTTGTTACAATATAATATTCTAATACCAAAAAAAGTACTTACGTAGCGTGAAAATATCTTTTGTGATGTAACTCTTTCAAAAGTACATAAAAAAGGTTGCCAGCAGGGGTGTACATGTAGATTTATTAAATACACACACACTCGAAATTTTTGCTCTGTTACAATCGTACCCTGTTACAATTGACCCCACTCTCCCCTACCTATTAAGAAATAAACTCACCATAACATGTTTTTTTTTTCCTTACAATCTTTGTTTTCAATTTTTGGGACAAGTTTAAATGGCGAGTGACTTTTTTTACAGTTACATACAGAGTATTGTTGATAGAATTTATTTGTATAATGAATGATGGGTTCAGCTATCATAATTACCGCACCAACATTACTGTAGTTGATTGAATTGCTATTTATTTAATGAATTGAAAAAAAAATTTTAAATAAATTTTAATAAATTTTAATTAACTTATTTTTAGATTCAACAATGAATTTGTCTTGGAAAAAGTACATCTTCATAACTACTGTTCTTGCCATTCTAATAATTGAAGCCTATTGCCGGCCGTCTGATGAAACCTTTTCAAGATCAAAAAGACAAGCAGTAGAAGAAAAACAGTTTATCGGTGGATTATCAACGCTTGGTGCACTCATCCAACCTATATTATTCATGATTGGCATGGCTAATATGATGGGAAGAATTCCTATGTTTTTCAACAGGTAAATAGTGAATAATTCTTGATTTATTGAAAGCAGTCTTAAAATGATTAATCATTCTTTTCTTCTTTTGAAAACTTGATATAATGATTTTTAAACCACTATTCCGTTTAAGAACTTTATCTTCGAATAATATTTACACGTTACTTACAATCACTGTTGTAGAAGAATGCTAATTGATTTGCAAGTCAGGTGAGGCAATTTGTGTAAATTCTTTGAATTACTCTGAGGTGCCATGGAAATAGTAATTATTGCTCACGTGAGAGAGCTGTTATAACTGCATATACTAGTTGTTGCTAATCAGTGAATGGTAATCTGAGCTAAAGTTTGACTTCGTTGGCAAAGAAACAATAAGGCTAAGCTAGTTCAAGGCTAATTTTCAGGTTTTCCCGATCACTTAGTTTTTTCAACACCATCCGAGTATTCTCGATGCTCTAGCATCGACGGAACACCGTGTTCTCAAATGATGTTTCACAGAACCCAAGGGTTGCGTAGAATGATCACATGGGTTCCAAGAGTTTACATTTTTTTAAGCAGTAAGGATTCACCCCAAAACAACACCGCAATTAGCAACAAACGCTCTTATCCACACCGGACATCTACCCACAACTCACCAACCAAACCATGTAATAAAGTCAACAACTAAGCAATTTAAGTGCTAACATCGATAGGATCCTAAATTTAATTTAACAGTCTTTTAATTGTATATTTTATGTTCGAACCCCCTTCCCTTACAGTGGCCTAGACAGACGGGACTTGTGGGTCTGTAGGGTTGTAGGATTGGGCATTAGGTGCGCAGGACTCTACACGATGCTTCCGCGTCCGAATGATTTTCCGCGTCCGAAGGGCCTCGGTCCTGACGACCTCCGGAAAGCGAGGGTGAAGTTTTTACGTGGGGGGCCATGAGAAGCCGCAAACCCGCTTCGCGGGTCAGCTGGCCACCTGCAGAGACCAAGCAGTAAGGATTTTTGAAACTTTTTGATATTTATATCCAAACAATAAACCATAATTTGTTTGATATTCTAGTTATTTCATGAAATTACTTTTTTATAAAAGTATTTCTTTCAATATCAATATATATATTGAATAAATTACGAAAAAAATTTGCAACAGTATTTTTCATCAAACTTATCAATTCAAAATTAAATGAGCAAATTCTGGTGGTTGGTTAGTTCTAATGCCACTTGCCGCACGGGCAAGCCTGCTTGGCGAAACCGAGCAAATTTAAGGCAGAGTGAGCGATTCTTGTTTTTCAGTGGCGCCATCTATGACCAAGAATTCGACTTCGCCACACCATACGTCACACCTGTTTATAAGTCGGACCCATTCATACATCCATTCATTCATCCACAGATCGTAATTTTGACCTGAATGAGAGAACGATCGATCTCCAATCCAGTGCCCCCAGGGAACATGGAGGACTTTGCGACTCGAAATAATTTTAACGTTCATCAGTCACCAACTACACGGGAGATCTTCGGCCGGCGGGATTCGAACCCACAAACTCTAGGACATGGGGCCAGCACCCTACCGACAAAGCTATCCCGGCACAAGAACAAATTCTAAAGAGTTTCCCTGTTAATCATTATCAACGCCAAAAAATACTTGATCATTTCGGATTTCATAGCCAAAAGAAAATTGGGTACCGCGGCCCTTGAAACTGTCGACAATGAAAATTACTTTTTTGACTCTTTCAGAACACGTTACTAATAGTTAAATTGACTGATTAAAACAAACCCTCGAGCTAATTAGATACGCAATTATTACAGTGAGCATAAATAAGGAGCTGAAATACACTGTTATAATTTTCATTTTAAAATAACGGTAAAATAACCGGCAGCAGTCTGTTCATCCAGTTAACCGTAAAATTAACAGTAATGACCATTTTTTAAACCTTTACGATTTTGAAACCGTTTACATATTGTATGGTTAAAAAACCGTAAATACAAATCTATACTGTTTTTGTTTTTTTTTTTTTTTAATCATTTACAACAACCATAGTTTTAAAACGGTAAAAAATAAATTTAACAGGACATCGAAGATAGTTTATTAGCTTTATCGTGTTGCCAGAATTTTCCAGAAAAAGGAGGGGTAAAGCTTTTCTCTTTATTAAACTAAAAAACTCAGTGGCGCAACAGCCCATAGAGGGCCAAGGCCTACTGTGCCCATCTCAGTTTTTTTGATCTTGGGGTCTGGGGTGCAGGAGCAGATGTGCCGGTTAGGTGGTCAGCAGAACGCGAAACCCTCAGTGTTTAGTTCCCAAGCATGCTTTTTACTCATTTATCGACCCACTGAAGGGATGAAAGGCTCAGTCAGCCTTGCCCGGTCGACCTGTAGCACGGGAGCGCGAAGCGCTACCACTCTGCCACCGGGCGTCTTTCGCTTTATTAATTTGTTTAATTATTTTTCCTGATACCTGAAAAACAAAAGTCTTAATATCTAAAGAATAAAAGTTACGATTACCACTGGTCTGAAAAAAAATTTTGGTATCAAAATAATAAAAGATTTTGAGATCTGAAAATAATTAAATAAATGTTTTGATGCCTAAAAAATAAAACGTTTAAATGTCTACAGAAAAACTTTTTTGATATTTAAAAAAAATTAAAGTTTTTTATATTTAAAGAATAAAAGGTTTTGATCTCTAAAGAATAACTAAATTAATAGTTCAAAAATAGCTTCACATAAGTTTATTTGCTGAGCGTTATTTAAAACAAAATAGTAGAGTGTCTTATTATGTCGTTAAAGACAAAATTTCTAGAATAAAGTAGAAATACAGTCGAACTCGTTTATAATGAGCTCGGATTTAACGAGAACCCGGATTTACCGAGGAAAACGAGAATATTTGGTTGGATCAATGTTAAGTCAATGGAACAGAAGTCGCTTTTAACGAGCAAGACCCGGTTTTAACGAGCAATATTTTTCTGTCTTGCAATCTTTTTTCTTATCTTTCTAGCCTTTCTGTCCCATTTTTTTTTTTTTTTTCCAAATGATAAGAAATGCGCGCGAAATCAAAAAAATATTTAAGGGAGTTGGATGACGGTGTTAAAAATGTCGAAATCTGCAAAAGGTATGGATTGTCTTCATCTACTGTTTCCGCACTGCTAAAAACAAAGGCAAGTTAATGGATGCACACGACCAAAATAAAACAGACTGTAAACGACTGAAGAAGTGTTCGGACGAAGCGTTTTTTAAATGGATGAAGGTGCAACGTAGTGCTGATTTACCTGTGAGTGGACCGATTCTAAAAGTGCAAGACGAAAAATTTGCTGAACAATTCGGATATTCTGAGTTCGTGTGTTCGAATGGATGGATTGATCGTTTTAAAGTTAGACATGGCATAACTTTTGGAAAAATATGCGGTGAAGCAAAGTCAGCAAAAATGGCGGACATTGCAAAATGGTTGAGTGAAAATGTTGTTTCTTTCCTTTAAGACTGTGGCGCATCTAGAAATTTTTTGCTGGTTGGGGGGGGGGGGGTAGTTGTAAATTCAATCATCTGACCTCCCAAGCCCGCCCCCCTATTCTGGTTGCACGCCTGCCATAAGGACCCGTTTATTACGAGCACTCGGATTTAACGAGTACATGTTACGGTCCCTTTGTGCTCGTTATAAGCGAGTTCGACTATAAAAAGAAATAATTTTATTCACTATAGTTTGCACACATATTGACCATACACTTTTGCTACTTAAACTGCAGGTGATTCAGACCAGTGGTATATAGTTCTTGCGAACAAGATCTGATAAAGTGTTTTGGATATCCTGTCTTACAGCGCTGTCGTAATTAAAACATTTTTCCCATTAAAAAATTTCCCAAATTCAGGGAAAGGTGGCAAACCTTTTCAGACAGGGTTGTATACTTTCTCCAGCAATCTTTTTAATTGCTGTGGGCTGGATTATGAAGAGAGTATCTGAGAATAATATGGGTATAATATGGAACCTTGCTGAATATCTTTCAGATCTTGATTTTCCGGACGATTTATGTTTACTGACCAATAACCTGAAAGACATGCAAGCAAACACAGACATTTAAACGCAGAGGTAAAGAAAATGCGGCTTATTTTCAACTAAAATAAAACTAAAATTTTGAAAATTAAACCAAAACAATTAATGGACATTTTCTTAGAAAATAACAAACTAAAAGAGGTAAACAATTTTACTTAAGTATAACTAACAACAAAGGAGAAACTGACGAAGATATACTAAATAGATTAAACAAAGCCCGTAGCACTTACGATATTCTCAATAAATTCGGAAAAAACAAAAACAACAAATTCAACAAAAAATAGAATTTTTAATTCTAATCTTAAATCTGCCCCCCTCTATGGATCTGAGACTGTAGAAAAAATAAGAAGAAGAAAAAAAATTCAAGTACTTATTAACAACAGTTTAAGAAGAATCTTACATATCAAGTGGTTCCACAAAATTTTTTAACACAGAAATCCTTAGCAAAACTGATGCCTATTGAACTGGAACTTAAAGAACGTAAATGGAAATGGATAAGTCATGTTCTATGTAAACCTGAATAATTTAAAGTAAAATAAGTTTTTTATTGAAACCCTGACGATAATAGAAAAAGAGGAAGACCTAGAAAAATACTGGCGCAGGACGATTGTAAGTGAATTGAATTCAATAGGAAAGACATAGAGAGAGGTAAAACATCTGGCCGCAAATCGAGTGAAATGGAGAACTATGACAAAAACCCTATGCTCCAATTCGGAGTGAACAGGATATACATTGAGTGGCCAAATTATTATGACCACCCCTTCAATACGCTGTCGGTCCACCTTTTGCGCGTATTACTGCCTTAATTCGTCTGGGCATGGATTCTATGAGATGTTGGTAGGTGGTATGCCAGACCATGCTCGCTAAACTGCACTTGCCAATTCCTGCAAATTTGATGGTACTGGATCCATCTGTCTGAGCGCCCGTTCAATTTCATCTCACAAATTCTCAATTGGATTGAGATCTGGGGATTGTGCTGGCCAACGAAGCAAGTTAAATTATCCGTCATGCTCTTCGAACCATCTGAGGACAATGCCAGCTTTATGACAAGGAGCGTTGTCCTGCTGGAAGTATCCATCCCCGCCAGAGTACACCATTGACATAAACGGATGTACTTGATCTGCGATGATACTTAAATACCCTTGGGCATTAAGGCGTTGTGTTACAGGAATTAAAGGACCCATTCAATACCAAGAGAACATTCCATATACCATAACGTTTCCACCACCAGCTTGAAGTGTCTTGGCAATGCAGTTGGGGTCCATGCTTTCGTGCTGTTTTCTCCATATTCTCATCCTGCCTTCTGCGCGATGCATTTGAAATCGTGATTCATCGGACCACATGACCCTCTTCCAGTCATCTACTGTCCAATGTTTGTGCTCCTTTGCAAATTGGAGACGTCTGCGCTTATTGAAAGCAGACAGTAGAGGCTTATGTACAGGTCGTCTGCTTCCATACCCTATACGGCGCAATGTACGTCGAACAGTCCGTTCAGAGACGTTCACAGTTGCTCCTTGATTAAGATCACTTGCAATTTGTCGCACTGTTGCTCTCCTGTTGCGCTGCACAACCCTGGCCAGCCTTCTCTCTGATCAAGCATTCAGTACCCTGGGACGACTACAACTCTGTCGTTGAGACCCGCTTTTTTGCTTGATTGCCCATTCTTTGTACACATTAACAACTGCTGCTCTAGAACTCTTCACAAGTGCAGCCGTTTT
Source organism: Parasteatoda lunata (assembly GCA_949128135.1). NCBI lineage: Eukaryota > Metazoa > Arthropoda > Arachnida > Araneae > Theridiidae > Parasteatoda > Parasteatoda lunata. The sequence continues at coordinate 58,905,792 of OX421975.1, read as the reverse complement.
GCTGATACTCGTTCCGACACATCTCGCACCCACAATCATTCCACGTTGAAATTCAGTTAAATCACTTTTCTTTCCCATATCTGAGCAAGCAACGCAGTATAACTGATGACTCACTTGTCCAGCATTCCCGTATTATAGTTATCTTGCCCTCTAGCGGCAGCGCTGTGACGCAATAACTCATTTGCATAAAACTCTGAGGTGGTCATAATAATTTGGCCACTCAGTGTATATGTACGTATGTAAAGAGGATATATATGTACGTATATAATGCAATTGCAATAAATATATGTCTGTGATAATATAATAAATAGAGTACCATGCATGCATCGATATTACAAAAACATTATTATAACAAAAAACAATAAACATTTGTTTGTTAATTTTTTTTTTTTGACATTTAAACATTTGTTCAGTTTGTGATACACAATATAATTGCGCTTTGACTTTTAAAATTTATAGTTATAATAAATTATTTTATTTTGATTTCAGAATGCGTGATCGTTTTAGTTCAACTCTGTCTGGTACGGGAGCGCCTGCTGGAGCTGGGAGGAAAAAGAGGTCCTTAGAAAACTTTGACGAAGTTTTAGAACAAAAATCCAATCAGGCTCTCAGAATGTTAGATGAGGCGGGACATAAATACCAAGAAGATAGCTGAAATTTTAGTAAGTATTAATAATAAGGATTTTTAATGTACTGCGTTTAATAAATGTTAATTTGAAAACACATTATTGTAAATATATATTAAATTATATTTATATGGGTAATTCTCATTAAAAAAAAAGTCGTTTTCAGATAATTTCATGAAATCAAAAAGTGAAATTAATGGTAATTTCAAGTTATATTAAATGAAAAAAGAGGAAAGTAGCAACTATATATTTTAAGCAGTATGTATTAAGAAATTAAACGTCATTCCATTATTAACTGCATCAGTGAGGGAATGACTGATTAAAATTTTAAAGTAGCAATTTTAAAATAAATCATATGGAAATATATTCATACAAGAAAAAAAAAACTTATAATGATTTACTTCCTGAGTTTAATTTAAATTTTTTCCTTAATAAATAAAAAGACGAGAGGGAGTGGAAAAGGCAAAAACATAATTAATAATTTCATAATAAATATTTAATAATCAATAAATATTTAACAATTTCATAAGTAAAGGAGACTCTTTAACTTATAGCTTCAATGACTTAAAAAAAAAACATGCTGAAATGTTGTTTTAGGTTTCTAGTTGTAAATTATTGAAGTTTATCATAAGATAATTTATTCCCCGATAATTTAGAGGGTTAATGTAGTGTTATGAGAAAAATGGCACATTAAACTTGGAACCAGCTTTAAAATAATGCTATGACAATATTTTTTCCGGAAAATTGGTTTTCAATTGATTCTGAATTCGCTGCTTTAGTATTTAAAATGAAAAAATATAAATCTGTAATTAATTATTTATTTTCTGAGTTCTTGACAATATTTTTTCCGGAAAATTGGTTTTCAATTGATTCTGAATTTCCTGCTTTAGTATTTAAAATGAAAAATATAAATTTGTAATTAATTATTTATTTTCTGAGTTCTTGACAATATTTTTTCTGGAAAATTGGTTTTCAATTGATTCTGAATTCCCTGCTTTAGCATTTAAAATGAAAAATATAAATCTGTAATTAATTATTTATTTTCTGAGTTCTTGACAATATTTTTTCCGGAAAATTGGTTTTCAATTGATTCTGAATTCCCTGCTTTAGCATTTAAAATGAAAAATATAAATCTGTAATTAATTATTTATTTTCTGAGTTCTTGACAATATTTTTTCCGGAAAATTGGTTTTCAATTGATTCTGAATTCGCTGCTTTAGTATTTAAAATGAAAAATATAAATCGGTAATTAATTATTTATTTTCTGAGTTCTTGACAATATTTTTTCCGGAAAATTGGTTTTCAATTGATTCTGAATTCCCTGCTTTAGTATTTAAAATAAAAAATATAAATCTGTAATTAATTATTTATTTTCTGAGTTCTTGACAATATTTTTTCCAGAAAACTGGTTTTCAATTGATTCTGAATTCGCTGCTTTAGCATTTAAAATGAAAAATATAAATCTGTAATTAATTATTTATTTTCTGAGTTCTTGACAATATTTTTTCCGGAAAATTGGTTTTCAATTGATTCTGAATTCACTGCTTTAGCATTTAAAATGAAAAATATAAATCGGTAATTAATTATTTATTTTCTGAGTTCTTGACAATATTTTTTCCGGAAAATTGGTTTTCAATTGATTCTGAATTCACTGCTTTAGCATTTAAAATGAAAAATATAAATCGGTAATTAATTATTTATTTTCTGAGTTCTTGACAATATTTTTTCCGGAAAATTGGTTTTCAATTGATTCTGAATTCCCTGCTTTAGTATTTAAAATAAAAAATATAAATCTGTAATTAATTATTTATTTTCTGAGTTCTTGACAATATTTTTTCCAGAAAACTGGTTTTCAATTGATTCTGAATTCGCTGCTTTAGTATTTAAAATGAAAAATATAAATCTGTAATTAATTATTTATTTTCTGAGTTCTTGACAATATTTTTTCCGGAAAATTGGTTTTCAATTGATTCTGAATTCGCTGCTTTAGTATTTAAAATGAAAAATATAAATCTGTAATTAATTATTTATTTTCTGAGTTCTTGACAATATTTTTTCCGGAAAATTGGTTTTCAATTGATTCTGAATTCCCTGCTTTAGCATTTAAAATGAAAAATATAAATCGGTAATTAATTATTTATTTTCTGAGTTCTTGACAATATTTTTTCCGGAAAATTGGTTTTCAATTGATTCTGAATTCACTGCTTTAGCATTTAAAATGAAAAATATAAATCGGTAATTAATTATTTATTTTCTGAGTTCTTGACAATATTTTTTCCGGAAAATTGGTTTTCAATTGATTCTGAATTCCCTGCTTTAGTATTTAAAATAAAAAATATAAATCTGTAATTAATTATTTATTTTCTGAGTTCTTGACAATATTTTTTCCAGAAAACTGGTTTTCAATTGATTCTGAATTCGCTGCTTTAGTATTTAAAATGAAAAATATAAATCTGTAATTAATTATTTATTTTCTGAGTTCTTGACAATATTTTTTCCGGAAAATTGGTTTTCAATTGATTCTGAATTCGCTGCTTTAGTATTTAAAATGAAAAATATAAATCTGTAATTAATTATTTATTTTCTGAGTTCTTGACAATATTTTTTCCGGAAAATTGGTTTTCAATTGATTCTGAATTCCCTGCTTTAGCATTTAAAATGAAAAATATAAATCGGTAATTAATTATTTATTTTCTGAGTTCTTGACAATATTTTTTCCGGAAAATTGGTTTTCAATTGATTCTGAATTCACTGCTTTAGCATTTAAAATGAAAAATATAAATCTGTAATTAATTATTTATTTTCTGAGTTCTTGACAATATTTTTTCCGGAAAATTGGTTTTCAATTGATTCTGAATTCGCTGCTTTATTATTTAAAATGAAAAATATAAATCTGTAATTAATTATTTATTTTCTGAGTTCTTGACAATATTTTTTCCAGAAAACTGGTTTTCAATTGATTCTGAATTCCCTGCTTTAGCATTTAAAATGAAAAATATAAATCTGTAATTAATTATTTATTTTCTGAGTTTTTGACAATATTTTTTCCGGAAAATTGGTTTTCAATTGATTCTGAATTCACTGCTTTAGCATTTAAAATGAAAAATATAAATCGGTAATTAATTATTTATTTTCTGAGTTCTTGACAATATTTTTTCCGGAAAATTGGTTTTCAATTGATTCTGAATTCGCTGCTTTAGTATTTAAAATGAAAAATATAAATCTGTAATTAATTATTTATTTTCTGAGTTCTTGACAATATTTTTTCCGGAAAATTGGTTTTCAATTGATTCTGAATTCCCTGCTTTAGCATTTAAAATGAAAAATATAAATCTGTAATTAATTATTTATTTTCTGAGTTCTTGACAATATTTTTTCCGGAAAATTGGTTTTCAATTGATTCTGAATTCCCTGCTTTAGTATTTAAAATGAAAAATATAAATCTGTAATTAATTATTTATTTTCTGAGTTCTTGACAATATTTTTTCCGGAAAATTGGTTTTCAATTGATTCTGAATTCCCTGCTTTAGCATTTAAAATGAAAAATATAAATCTGTAATTAATTATTTATTTTCTGAGTTCTTGTTTAATTCTATAATAATTATTTTTATTCTGTAGTTTGGACTCAGCTATATTTTCTGCCTTTTACTTTAGTTATTAGAACATTTAATGGGGATAATAGTATTAAAAACTAACTATCTGTCGGTATTAACATAGTTAACTCTCTGATCGTAACATGATCTTGCAAAAAATCGTAATGAACTAGTAAATTTGATTAAAGTTTACAAATAAGCCATTAAAATTGTAGTTCATATTGCGCTGAAAAAACGTTTCGTTACATTTTTACAAAACTAGATCTTGCTTGAATCGGGTCTGAGGATTTCAAATCCGAAATTAGTTTTGCTCCTTAATCTACATATTTTTTAAATGATATTTTCAGTCTATTTTTTGTCGAAATGCACACGTTTAAAAATGTTATAGTTAACAGTTGCATAATATTACGACACACTTCTAGAAGAGCTGAGGTACATCATCAGGAATAAAACTGCATGCTCAGAAATGTCATTATACACGATTAGGGGGGCTTTTTCATTATGATCTGATCAGAAGCACACGAAGAAGCAGATTATAATTAGGAAGCGCCCCTTATGGCGTTTGACGACATTTCCGGGCATGGGTTCCTATGCAGTTTAAATCCTGTCGATGTGTCGTAACTTCTTGAGGAATTTATCACATTATTATTATTAAAGAAAATTTCTTTAAATGCATGTAAATAATCAAATACCAATCATTTATAATAAGTTCGTCGATCGTGTTCCACAGCTACAGTCGCTACATTCAAATTAACTGTAAAACAGCCACTTCTATAAATTAAAAAAAAATACTCTGAGTGCGTAACTGATACCAATGATGTGTGTTAAAAGTATAATTAAAAAAAAAAATTTCAAAAAAGAAGTAGCAGATTTAAAGGGAAAAAAAAATCTCATCTGAAACATTAGGGTGTGTGTCTAAAAAAAATATTAGTCAAGCTATGTAACTTTCTGTGCTTCATTAAGATTGTGAACAATAGTTAAATTTCACGGTCAACTACGTTTGGAAATAGAGGATTTCGAATCGCTGTTTGATTTAATTTAATCACAACGTTCAGTGGGGCGGATTACGGATACAGTAGCAAAAAATCGAGATCTTGAATTAATATTTGTTTCCAGTTCACACATTTTAAACTTGGTAAACAAATACTATACATGAATTAAACAGAATTACTATACATAAAGTATGCTGAAAACGATTTGAAAAATTTTAATATTTGTTTTAGCCGTATTTTCAAGATTTCACTGTTAATTTTAATTTCACAGTTAATTTTTCATTAATTTAGGTCAAAATAACTTAAAATTATTATATTTAGCATTTTAATTTATTGTCATAAAATACAGCTTTTCCGCGTTAAAGTTTAAATCCTCTAATTACGGCTCAATTCAAGACAATAATTTTTCAAATTCGCACTTATTTACAATTATTTAGATTTACAATTATCTAAGAAAAACAGTTATACATCATTAAAATTCTTTTAATTTATAAATTTAATTTATAAATTTAATTATCAATAATATGTTTTTGAATATGAAAAAAAAAAAATTTTCAAACCATTTTTTTTAAAAATTTTATATTTGAAAACAAATAAATTAATTTCGATAATCTGACTGATTTTTTTTAGTAACTACTATACTGTTTTTAATTGAAAAATACCTAAACATATTTTTGCTTGTAATTATAACGTCATGAAAAAATATATAAAAGGGACATCGATGTCCTATCTGCGTCAAAGAGTTAAGAGGACGCTATACCATGGCAGAAACTTTTCATCACAAATTCTTTTTGATCTTTACAACTAATTTGAAATTTAAAGTATGGAAAAAGTGAGAGGATAATGTAGGATTACGCAATGGGAAAGTTCTCTTCGAATAAATTGTTTGCTGTTTATTTGCTAATTGTTGATATTTTGTACCTTTTTTTCAACAATTGAAACTTCATGGCTTACTAGAGTTTTTTCTGAACTTACTTTTTCTGCACTTTAAATTTTAAATTAGTTATCGAAGTGGAAAAAAATAGCAATGAAAAATTTCTCTCGTGGTATAGCGTCCTCAAATATCAAAGATATGTCATCCACTTTGTTTAGCATGACACACGCATGCAAAACCCTTTATGCAGTGTCACCAACAGTTGTGGCTTTATTAAATGAAGAATTATACAAAAAGCTATATTTTTCATAACGGTTATATAATATCTAAACTAATATACAAAATCACATTAAGATTGTTCAGCAATAATTAACAAGTATTCTTGCTAAATCTTCATAATTATAATTGCTACAAGCTGTAAACTTTGTATGAACGATGTGATATGAATATAAACTTTTTCTTAAGTTTAACTTAACTCAAATTTTACCGCTATTTTTATAAAAATAATTAGTTCACCATCATATATCTTCTAGATAGTTAACTGTAAATTGTGTTAACTGTGTTCATAAATTAGTTATATCCTATTTTTTGCCACGAAGAAATATTTATGATTCATTGTGAGTCGCAGCAGAAAAATAGTTTACTTAAATGTTTTCTCTAGATTTCAGTTAAAATAAACGTGTGATAATTGTTCTTTCTTTTCTCATAGCTTTTCCTAAACTCCGTATAATCTTTTCAATTTTTCTTAAAACTCATGATTGTAAAATCAAAATTTCACTACATATACAGAGAAACATATAAGTTTCCAATAAGCGAATAAGCGATCAGTTTCGGGGATGGAGAATGCAGAGAGCAAGGGATGGGACCTTCTAATTAGAATTATTTAATTAGCAATAAATATTTTTCAGAATACAATTTTTCGAAAAATGACAGCAAGTTTTTAGTTTAAATAAAATTAACCCCGTATCAATGATAAGGACCTATGAACATCTTCGCTATATCGTTTATTTTAATTTTTTACTTGTATTAATTGCTTTTTACTTAAATAATTACATGTTCCACAGTCATTAATTTAAAAAAAAATTAAAAAATAGTTCTGAATGATCAGATTTAAAGAAAAATTGGATTAAGAATATATATCTATAATTACATTCGAAACATACTGTTCCTCTAAAGAATTTTCTTTAACATTCAGCTATTTATTGTAGTATTTTTTTATTAAGGTAGCGATTGATGGAAATTACCATTGATTTTTTTTCTTCATTTAATTACCACGTTTTATCCTTCATAGTGGTTTATACGCTCGATTAACAGTGTCAATAATTTTATACTTACTCTTTCAATATTTCAATCGGACATCGACTCGGAAAAGATAAAAAAAAATTTATTAATTTTGTGGTGAGTCGCAATTTAAATAATTGCATCAATGTTCTTTCCGATTTTTGTTTACATAATTATAAATATTTGTCTAATAATTTCGACAAAACGACATGATGACAAAAGACTTTTTTTTTTTCGGTTAACCACCCGGATTTAACTTTTTATTTGTCGGAGACCAGCAAATTTCTTTGACTTTATAGCTCACCAACTTTTAATCCTGATATAAAAAATCTTCATTTTGGATCGCAGTAACACAATAAGAACACAATAAAAATTATGTTCTACATATGAAACTTTAATACTTTCAAAGTACTCATTAATATTTGATAAGAATTATAATTTATGTTCATGATAATAATTAATATTAAAAAAAATATTATTAATAATAGTTATTATTTATCTTATTAAAAAACATAATTAATCTTAATAATATTTACTATTAATAATATTTTAATAATATTTAGTTAATAATAATTAATAATAATAAAAGTTTTTTTCTTTATTTTTGCATTTAAGCTATAGGAACAAACTTTATATTAACTGAAGTCAGAATCGAACAAATATCATTGACTCCAACACCTCAGCCTAGTTTTTTATCCACACATAAGAAAGCTTCATATTAAATAGCAATGTATATAAACATATATATTTTTATTATATACAGGTTCTACATTCTACTTAAAAATATTACAATCATGGTTTCTACATGTAGTTTTATAAGAAATTACATTCTACTTATGAAACTTTGTTGCCTTTAATACACACACTAGGATTTAATAATAATTACAATTTATTAACTCTTAGCAAAGATTATGTTATTAATAATAATAATTAATATTAATAAAAAGTATTATTAATAATAATTAAATAATTATAATAATACACACCAAAAATAATATAAATAATAATTTATTGATAACAATTAAAAATTAATTAATAATAATTAATAATAATTCATTATACTTTAATAAGATAAAAGACATTTTTTGCTTTTAATTCATAGGAACTAATTTTATATTAAACTCGAGTCGGAATAGAAAAAATTTCCTTGACTCCAACTCCATAGCCCAGTTGTTTTTTTGCTTTTTTTTATCTTTATATTAGAAAGCTTCATTTTGAAAAGCAGTGTATATAAGCACATATAGTTTTATTCTTTATATTTTCTACATTTTACTTAAAAATATTACAATCATGATTTTTATGTGTATCCTTATATAAATTATTTGGTAACACATTAACACTTAATTTTGTATCATTTGATAATTTCATATTTTCCCTTTTTAACAACAGGTTAACAAGCATGGAGATCACGCAGAAAGAGGCAAAAAATGAACGCTCAAAACGGAAAAGATGGAGAAATTGGACACCCAATGCCACTTACAATCAACATCATCTTAAATACTCATCTATATCAGTCTTAGGTCGCATTCGTTGATCGATGTGCCACATCACACTTTTGTTTTCATTTGTAAGAGTTAACTTGTAAATGATAATGTAAATAAACGTATTACTTTCGATAATATTTTTGCTTTTGAGTGTATTTTTTAACGTAAAAAAAATTTTTTTTAGTAATATTTCATAAAATCGACATCGATGTTTATGGAAAAATATTCTGTCAACAATATAATTTTAAGTAAAATTTGCTCTGTAATTAATACTACAAGCAATACTACAGTCAACACTTAATGATGTGCTGACTGTAGCATTGCTTGCATATTTGCCCTAAATTTTGTAAATTTATTGCACTCTGGAAAAATTAAATGGTTTTAATTCTGTGTAAATAAATAAATAATGAAAAAGATAAATAATTGGGTGATACACAATCAAAGCATAAGAAGTATAAATTGGTTTATTATTTTTTGCAGATTTTGAATAATTTATCTCTACTTATTAGCCAATTTAGGCTTAGCATCCTTTAAAAAAAAAAGTAAGCAATTATTAAATTTAACAATTATTTTTTTTACCTCAAATTAAACAAGATTTTACTATTGACTAAAACAATAAAAATAAGAAGGGGGTAAAAACATGAATATTGCACAAATGGAAGTGCAGGGACATATTATAGTTCTATAAACAAGAACCTTCATCGGAATCTAAACACCAAAAGATGATAGAGAAGTAAAGAGACAAACGCATGCAAAGTGATTTAGCCAATGGGAACAAATGAACAAATTTTAACAAAGTAATAAAAAAAAAGAGATAAGAAACAAGTATGAGAGAATTTGGCATGAATCCCAGGGTGGACCAGATTAAATTATAAAAAAAGTTTCTACGATTAAGAAACCGTGAGATACTAGATAAATCATTTACTAAATTATTAGAATTTTTCAAAATATTGAACGACTCTCAAAATCAAGTTCGATAGATGAAGAGCAGTGTTGAAAGATTTTAGCAGAAGAAAACCCTAAACCTGCGATTAGAATGCCAACTATGTAGAGCGAGGGAAGATCGGTTAGTGTCCTGATTTTGGATTATGTCTTTCATATTCAAGTCGAAGTTTAAAGGTGTGTTTAGTTTATCCAATGAATGCAAGACTATATTGACATGAAATTTGATAAATACTCCATATATTAATATCAACAATAGGATCTTTTAAGGTTGGTGGAATTTAGTATATGTTTACAAAAGGGAAAACGATTTTAAACTTAACTTTATTCAAATTCCTAGCAGATTTGGGGTAAAATAATAAGGTAAAATAATCAAATTGTTAAAGCTCGAATTAGAGAGTTCGGAGGACTGCAAGATTCATTTTCTATAGATAGAATCAATAATATTATAAGGGGAACCACAGCTACAGCGATAGCTTTAAAGAAAAAGAGCTCTTCATCGAAGAGATAACTATGTGAACAAATTTTAGAAGAACGGTTAACAAGTGCGCAAAAGGCAGCTTTCTTTTGGCCAACTAAACGTACCCTTAAACTTCGACTTAAAGAACACGAAAGGTCTGACCAATATAAGGATATTAAACAATCATCTGTAGCCCTACATAGTTGGAATTCGAATCTCAATTTTGAGTTTTCTTCTGCCCAAATCATTCACCACTGCTCTTCATCCACTGAACTTGGTTTCTGGGAATCATTCTGCTTTGAAAAGTGTTAATAATTTAGTTAATTAAATAAATAGTTAATTTAAATCATTCTAGTATCCCACCGTTTCTCAATATTTGGAAATCTATTCTAATTTAATCTTTTGCACCCTGGGGTTCCCGTCAAGCCCCCTCACCTCCGTTTCTCATCTTCTTTCTTTTACTACCTTATTCAATTTTGTTCCTATTGGATGAATCCCTATGCACCCGTTTTTCTCTTTACTTCTCTACCATCATTAGGTGTTTAGACAGTAAAATAGGTTTTCGTTTATAGAAACCGAAACAATAGTGTGTCAATTTCTGTTCTTTCATTTCTACTTTATACACGTTTGTTTTATTTATTTATTTGCTTTAGTCTACATAGCTCAAAGTATACTCCAAACTTTTGGATCTTGCTGTTTTTCTGTGCACCACCATATATTAACCCATTAATGCCTGGGCACTAAAAGTGACCTATATAAGAACGATGTCTGTTTAAAAAAAAGTGGTAGTGCGTAGCTGTTTTTTTTTTTTTTTTTTTTTTTCTTTTTCTTTTTTTTCATTTTTTTTTTTCAACGGAATTGTTTCTAGTTACCTACCACTTTAGCTATAATAATAACACTGTTTGTTAACTTAAGATTTTTTTCTTAAAAAAAGAAAAAAAAAAACCTATACATATTTATGTTATTAATATGTTATGGCAGACATAACTATACTGCTTATGTGAAATAAATCTTACTAATGAAATATGTGCTACCCCTGTTTTCCTTACGGCAAAAAGAAACCATCTTTATTAAAGAACGCTAAGCACAAATTTGGAACTGGAGACAAAGCTATTAAATTATTTTCAAAGTTAAAGTGGCAAGTAGGAAATATTCATTTGGTATTTGAATGACCAACTTATGCATACCGTTTTACATTCTAACAAAATTTGTGAACGGGTTAAGTAAATAAATATTAGTACGCAACAAAATTACTCAAAATACTGATGTTCAAAATTTGTAACAGAGTAGATATTACTGAAATTTATCACCATTCCAAAATTCTTTCCAAAGATCCGCCAAAAATATTCAAGTGGTCGCAACCTGCTGATAACAAAGTTTTCCTAAATTTTCCTTATTTTTTGACCCCTTCACTTTCGATAATATTCGACAATATTTATCTTCAGAGATGCCGGATTTGACAAAATATTTTTAAAATTCTTAGAGAGAACTACAAACTAAAATTCGCAGATTTTCGGCTAATTTTGAAAACGTTTTAAAAGGCTTTACTGTCCTAGTGTTTTAATTTTACTGGGCACCTGGGCCGCGAGGCGTCTTCTATCCCATTCGCCTGGCTTAACTGTAGCAGAGGTTGGGTTGAGTGTAGTAGAGGATCTATGCTATCCGCTTTTATCCTCTGTGCTGTAAGATGAAGTTTGGCAGAAGATGATGAGTTGAGTTGTTGATGTGATGGCAATGGAAAAGTGAAAGTGCAAGATGTTCAGGAAGAAACTAAACAAATGCAATGTGGAATTTGCAGTTTTCTGAGAGATCAAATTATAAATATTTTTTTGTTCCAATACGGTTTAGGATAGGTTGAATTGATGAATTTAAAATCCAAAATTTGGTGGTTCCAACACTTTTGGAGAAACACACGTTCATCAAAGGAGAATTCTTAACAAAAAAAAAAAAAAAAAAAACTTTTTTTCTCAGGCGATCAGAGAGGCTTACACCAATGAACTTAAAAAATTTTTACTGTATTTAATGAGGGTTTTGTAAACTAGAGATTAGAAACGTTCAGTTGAAATTAAAAAAAAAACACTAAGTTTTTTAGAAGATTATCATGTTGGTCATAACTAGACGATAAAGGGAACGTACAATATTTTGTAGATAAAAATTTTAATATAATATAGGTATACAATATTTTGATTGAGTTTCTGAAATCGTTCAAAGTAGTACATTGTCTTTTTTTGGCTCTATAGAATTTTTTTAAAAAAATGCATATTGTTAGTTTGTACCTCGTTTTTATTAATAAATAAACAAAAATTGTAAATTTTGATGCATTTTTTTAAATCATGAATAAAATTATTTTACAACATGCATATTTATTATTAATATTATTAATAACTGGGGAGGATATTTTTGCTTACACCTGAAGATCAACTCTGTCCGGTTCTGGGCAAACAAAAATGTTTAATGTTATAAAATTTGTCTTGTAGTGATAAACTTTTGCTACTACCATCACTTAATCTGTTTTCCTGAAATTATTATACTACACAGGAATCCCTTCTGATCATCTCATCAGCCGATTTAAAACATTGGAACAGTTTTTTGCTTAGAGTTGTAAGCAGTTGTTTTGTTCGTAAAATAAAACAAACAACTTAACTCCAACATTCGCCGTAAATCGAAACTATCTTTTCAAACATTTGGAGATATGTTCATTTACTGATAAGGGTCAATAAGATGTTTGGACTAATCTCTTTCTGTAGAAATTACAAAAGCTTTTAGGGCAACATTTTGTGTACAAAAAGCTTAATAATTTTGAAAGGAATTTCGTTCTAAAAGTCGGTGAATGGAGAGGAATATAAAGCTACAGTTGGAAAGACAGGTAGTTTTTCGGTTAAAAAGATCCGGGACAAATAGTAAATCTTTATCCGAAATGCTCTTTTTATATGATTCGTATCAACCATTATATCACTACACAAACAAATAACGTTTTCTAACACCTATTTCTTTTCAGTATATTTTCCAATAAATGAGTACATTTTAAACACTTTTGTTGAAACAGAAATCAGATTATTTCAAAGGATTATTTTGAGGAAATTAAAAATTATTTCGTATCATCTAAATCAATTAATGATATAAGGCTTTATTGTGAAATAAGGACAGGCCAGAAAATGAAAATCAAACAAAGACTAAAAATAAATGGTTTTGGAATAAAAGAGAAATAAATGGTAAATAGAAATGAACGGTTAGAAATAAATGGTTTTCCTACCCAATTTTATCTGTTTACCGTGCTGGCCTGAAATTGAGACGCAAAAGATCAAATACTGGCACTAAGACATTTCAATTAAGGCTGGTTTTTTTCACTATTCTTAATTATAAACTACTAGCTGAATATTCGTTCTTCGTATAAGGTAAAAAAAAAAGTAAACATTCGAAAAATCAGAATAGAATAAAACACTTATAATCATGCATAAACTGAAAGACCAATATAATTAATAACGCTAAAAATGATTATATATTTTTTTTTATTTATTACAAGATGAATACTCGTTCTTCGTACGGGCTGAAAAAAGTAAACAATCGAAAAATCAGTACAGAACAAAACACTGATAACCACGCATAAACTGAAAGACATATACCAATATAATTAATAACACTAAAATAATTCCAATGGTTTTTTATTTATTATTATTTGTTGCCCTTCTCGATGCCTTTACGCTATTAGATCAAGCAAAAAAGTAATAATTTAGTAAGTTTTCCCATCAACAGAAAGATTAACTGTATTCAGTATCATCTAGTAAAATGCTGTTACTCAAGGCAGCTCATGACATTTTAAATTCACCACAACCAAGCTACTTTCACCTGTACTTGTATATTCGATGGGCCGTAAAAATTCGATCATGAAAATGTACAGCATTAGGGTAGCTCTAAACGACATCGAATTTACGCATAAAAAATTTTGTACATACGTAAGAGTATGTTTGGTATCTATTAAAACTGCACCAATAAGCATGATGCTAGTAGTGCCTATTACTAGAATTAAGCATCATTGGAGTCAATAGCATGAAGACTTTTAACGTTTTTTACAATGTATAAGTACATTTTCTTGATTAATTTTGTTTTTAGTTCATAGTTCATTTAAATTCCTCCCTAAAATAAAAACTAATTAAGCATCATTGACGTCATTATTCTTTAACTTCATTAGAAAAAATAAACATGTGTTTTCAGATTACTTAAATACTAATTTGGTGACTTAGTTCAACTCTACTACAACGTTCACACTGATTATTGTGCTTATCAGTATTGTGATATGAAAAATAATTAGATATTAAAGAACGTACAATAAACTCATTTTTTGGTTCATGAGAGCTATAAGCAAGAAAACATCACTGATACAATCTTTAAAATACTTAAAAGGAAAGGGAAAAAAAAAACAGTATAATTTATATCAATGGCGCTAGCAATGAGAAAATTCCATTTTTCAAACATTGTTTGCGAACGATCTAAATGAATTTTCTTTAAGATTTTTTGGATTGAAGGCTAAAATTGCCCTTTTCATCCAAAGTCCAAATTTCAAGATGCTAGCACAAACGGTTCTGAAGTTATGATGGAGACACACAAAGGCAGACAAACTCTCCATTTTATTTATACTAGCTGAATAGCCGGTTTTCGTACAGAATGAAAAAAATCAATAAATCAGCGCTGAACAACGCTACTAATTCATTCATAAAACTGAAAGTCGTATACCTACACAATTATTAAAGCTAAAATAATTTCAATTATTTATTTATTAATTAATATTTTCCGTCCTTCCTGGTGGCTTTGCGTTATTGCGTTAAGCGTAATCGTGTAATCTATCCCAATATCCCTATGCGTCAGTGTAATCTATCCCAATATTGGCATGATGCTATTGCTCGTGGCCAATTCATGATAATCAAAACTTATCATGATCAAGCAATTTTCTCAAGTACTTAACCTTTTCGAGGATCTTTAACACATCTATTTCCACAGTAACTGTACTAAAACTACTCAGTATTGGTGCACTTTAAATAATTACCATATATATTAATATAATACTTAGTACCTATATTAGCAGATTAAATACCTATTGCATACATTCAAGCAGTTGAGTTTTATGCGAAATATATTTCATTTGTTGTATTTTATGAATTTATTAAACAAGAGACGAATTTTAAAAACAAATAGAATTCTTATAAGACCTTGATGAGAATTTTAAAGCAACTGCACCAATATTTTATTTTTATTTTTTTTTTTTTTTTTTTTTTTTTTTTTTTTTTTTTTGCTTTGGAACCCCAAATAATAAACCTTTTTCGGCGAAACTCCAACTTTATTTATAAAGGTTAAGGTAATTTTGAATATATAATTAGAGGAAAACGAAGATTTTTCATCGTTTTATCATTAATAATCTTAAATTAGGTTTTAAGCCCGAGTGTAAAAATTTTCAGTCCTTTGGCAACATCAATTTCTAGCTATGAATTTGTTTCTGGTGTATATGCATAAGCTGAAAAGGATTAAAATAAGCCAAATTACGATTTATTTCGAAATGAAAACTTAAAAGAACGGCTATATCCGTTAAAAATGGTTATTTTGGAAACATATTTCTTTATTTTGTTATATTTATTTGAAAAGCGCGATAGGAGATACCATTATATAAATAATTGTTTATTATTATTAACACCACTAAAAATTATTGCACCATTTGTCTATCATTTGAATACAAATATAAATCACAAGAAATGCAAATAATAACACAAATCACAGAAATGGCAAAACTATCAATTGAAAGAATCTATTATATATATATATATATATATATATATATATATATATATATATATATATATATATATATATATATATATATATATATATATGTATATATATATACAGAGCCTGACTAAGGCAGGGGCATACGGGGCAGCCGCCCCGGGCCCCCACATCTGAGGGGGCTCCTGAATCGAAGAGTTTATATTACATTTCCTTCTTTAATGAACTTTTTTTTAAACAAAATATCAGTACAGAGTAAAATCCGTCAGTTTTATGTTAGCTTCTTGATTAATCTATCGTATGAACACAAACTATATTTCGTAAATCCATAGCTTTCTAGGACGGAATTCAGCTTAAATTTCACAACTATGATGGACAATTTTGGCCCATCAAAAACCTGTATTTTTACAGTTCGCAATGCGATATTCTTACAAAAATACAGGCTTAATTGAGCCATCGTAATTGTGAAATTTTTGCCGAATTCTGCCCTAATGTCAGCAAGGATATGAATTTTTCACAGTTAGATGAGAAAGTTAACAATCAGAAAAATGCATTTGGCACTGATGGACATATAATTGTAAGAAAATCAATAACAAGGACAGAATGATATTTCGCCTGACCATTGGAGGGCTTTATAGCTATTTTAGGTTCTAGTCATTTTTCTTGTTATTTTTAATGAGGTGAAAAATTTAAATACTTCCATAAAGTGAGGTTCTTCATTACTGCAAAAGTGAAGCAGGGGGGGGGCTAAAGAGGTTTTTGCCCCGGGCCCCAATTAGGCTAAGTCGGGTCCTGTATATATATATATATATATATATATATATATATATATATATATATATATATATATATATATATATATATATATATATATATATATATATATATATATATATATATATATATATATATTTATATATTAGACTGATTCGGTGAAAGTAAAGGTAAAGGTAGGCCAGGCGGCGGGCAAAATGAAAGGTTTGATGAATTTTTACAATAACTCTATAAAGTCATACTATTGTTTACAAATAGCAAGTGCAATCAATTAGATTCTTATATATGTTGCAGTTGCTTAAAATTACATTGTTTGGAGATGCGCATGTTATTATGTAAAGTGACTTTGTTTGGAGATGAGCATGTTATTATGTAAAGTACCAACATTGCTAATAGTATATTAGCAATATGTATACGTTCCAATGTAATATGTAATTTTTTTGTAATTTTTTTGAAATTTTTCGTTTAACTATGTATATGAAAAAAAAGGAAAAGAAGAAAAGGGACTGCTTGTTAGTGACCCGTGGTAAACAAACAAATTACATTGTTTAAAAATATGAATTCATTCATCATAATTTAAAAATGAACACCAGTGGTATTAAAATTACTCAGTATCGAAATTGAAAATCTGAAAATTTAAGAATCTATTAAATAACTCAAAAATGTTTATTTCATTTCTAACAAAAATAGTTTGGCTGCGGATCAATCCAATTAACAACAATTATAGCCAAACCTTCCAGAACACGATGCGCATTTTCACTTGACAAAACTGTTTGTTCTATACAATCGTTTTGTCCAATCAACCGTGAAGGCGGGACGGAGTGCTTTGTCTGAAAATATATCTTGAAAAGTGCTTCCTTTTTGGGGGAGGAGTATACAAAATATATAATACCCAGTAAATTTCTCCAAATACATCAAATGAAAATCTATCTTCTTGAAAATTTCGAAAGCAGACGACGGTGAGTAAAAATTAACTTTTCAGTGTTAACTTTCACTCTCGCTGAAATTCCGTATGATGTCTATCGGCAATTAAATAAAAATTTTATAACATAATAGTGGCTATTGTATAAAAAAAAATTCTTCCTATTGTTGTAATTAACGAAATGTAAAATAATTTTCTAAGACTTTACATGATCATGATAAAACAACTAGTTTCGGACAGAGAATTCTTTTCTTGATTATATTAACCACCATAAAAACAATTTTTGTCCAATTTTAAATATATTTAATATTGAGTAGCTCACTCTATTTATTAAATTAATTCTATTTCATAGTTACACTCTATTTAATAATTACTTCCCGTAATTATGTAAAAAAATTAATTCAAAATTAAAATTAATTTAACTATTACTTAAAAAAAAATGCTACCGTATTTTATTGGATATTAATCAAATTTATATATGAATGCATATTCAACAAAACATTAACAAGAATAATATTACTGATCATATCGAATTTATAAAGATATGTAAAGAATTATACTTTAATAAATTCATATCCAAATTTAATAAAACTTTAATAAATTCATATTACAAATGTAAATTAAAGAATGGCCTCTAATAAATTTTTATTAAATATTGTTACTTGATTCAGTATTTCTTTAATGAAAGGATTAAAAATTCTTTAATGTAAATACAATGAGTATTGAAGCTAAACGTTTTTGTCAGAAGTAAATAATTATATGTTCCCTACACTCATAATATTTAACAAATCTGAGATAATTGATTTTTTTTTATTTCAATTGTTTTTAAATCAAATCATTAAGAAATAAATTAAAAAATTTTGGAATGACAAATCTGAATAGCATAAGATTTTTTACTCAATTTAAAATACTGAAAGCCTAAAATTTTGCCCCTAAATATTTTTTTCATAAAACAATATAAGGGTACTAAAAATTTTAAAGCTAATAATACAATAATAAAAAGTAATAAGTAAAAAAAATAATGAAGTACAATAAAAGTTTAACAAAAATTTTGATGCAATTTGTGGACGGCCCCTAAAATAAATGTCTTGTTATTAAAAATCTCAGTTAATTATCATCTTTATTAAATTAAATAAATAAAAGGGAGATCGAAATTTTGAGGAGATAAAGAAAGAGAAATAAAATTTTCTTTTGCCATTAGGGGGAAAAAATTCGGCGATGTTTAGTTGGTCTCCGCGAGCAGCAACATTTAAAGAGATTTTTCGGTCCGATTTAAAATGGCGGAAAATGAAGCATGAAATTGAGAATCTTTTGCAAAATGCAAAAGTTGCACACGAGAGTGCAAGAATCCTTCCCACCGAATCCAGCTCAGTATACGTACACGCGGATCCGCAAATATTTCATCAATCATATAAAATGATTGGCGCTTTCATACGCTACGGACCAACGGTACACCGAAATGGATTATGGTTGAATTAATTGTGAAAACGTTGATTGGAACAAACCTCGCATTTTGCATAATTTGCGGCGAAAATCGACACAATAAAGAAAATAATCTCATTTTAAAAAAGGGAAAATTAAGCACCTTAAAGGGTTTTTAAAAAACGAAAACAAGCAATTTTTGAAACCGCTACGCACCCTGTTAATAACTTGTACTGTTACATTTAAATTAACTTAAATTTTAAAAGTTGCACTGGGGGACAATTTTTTTTTTTTTCTGCAGTTATACCAATACTTGATCTTGCCTAATTCGGCTGCTGAGATTTCAAATCAAAAATTAGTTTTTCTCCTAAGGGTTTAATTTTTTTAATTGATATTTTTACTCTCTTTTTGTCAAAATGTGCACGTTTAAAAAACGTTATGTGTAACAGTATAACAGGAGGAAGCATAAATTTTGAGACAAACTTCTTATAGGAGAAAATGTCGTTATACGCGGTTAGGGACGCTTCCCTTAATATAACCTGTTCATAACATGAAGAAATAGTTCATATTAGATAGGCACCCCTAGCGGCTTAAGACGATATTTCCAGGCATGGGTTATTATGCAATTTTTAACCCTGATGCTATGCCTTAACTCCTCGAAGAGTTAGTCACTAGTTTATATAATCCTCTGTTTTATATTAATTTTTTAAACTAATACATTTGGACAAAAGAGTCTAAAAATATAATTTAATAAAAACTGAAGTTTGGAGAGAGAAACCGATTACTGATTTGAAATCAGATATGAAAGTATCTAAGATCTGTTAAAAAAAATTCCTGCAACAGAAAAAAAATTTATTGGTTCCCCACTGTTATTTATCTGTGAATATCCATATCTATTGAAAATTGCAACAGCATTTTTTACAGGTTTTGCATCTTTAACTTTTTAAGAACAATGATTTAGTACATTTTTGTGCCATTATTTCTAAATATATCTATAATTGTGATTACCACAGTATAAGTTTTCCTCATACACATACAAGAATTCAGCTTTCTGTTTACGGATAAAAAATTTTATGTTTTAAAATTAGAGTCTTATAATCAGGGTTCAGATACAGAGATCAGAAGAAGAAATCCAAGGCGTCCAAAATGCAAAAACTTTGTGTAAAAAATAACAAGACAGTTTAATTTTTTATTTTTTTTTTTTTAAATCAAAAAGCAGTTACTATAAAGAACTTGCAAAAATGTATATTTTGCATAAAATATTTTTTTGTAGCCCTTTTGAAATAAATTTTGACTTTGTCAAACTTCATCAAGAAAAACAAATAAAGTTATCACTTTCACACATAAATACATTTCCCAGCCTCAAATATTTTAATAAATCTTGTTAAAGTACATAGTAAAGATGTTAAAGATTAACATAAAAACCTACCAATCTTATATTTTTAAATTTGAATACATAAAATCTAAGGCATTTTATACACGAAAAAAAACAGTAAATCATTAATTAAGTTTGCTTGTAACATGCAAAAATAAAATTATTTGCTGTTATTTTTTTCTTCTCACTCTTGCAATTCAATTTTTTTTTCTTTTAAAGTTTTTCTTAAACTATTAGATTTTGACAGCTAAGTCATATCATTTCGTTCCCCTGCTTGGACAGCAAATTCATCAGCGGACTAAGTTCATCTATGCAACACAATAATCTAAGGAGTTTCTAAGGACTAATTTGGTAATCTAAGTAGTTCTAAGTACTCCTTGGAGATCTTTTTTTTTTTCCGAGTTTCTAAGGAGTATAAGGAGTCTGTACGAGCCCTGCTTATAATATTCTCTTAAAATGTATTATTTAAAATCTGGATACAGTCTTATATTAGTCCCATGAATTTATGTTTCATTCAATACAATCCAAGTTCATCAGTAATTCTTTCTGAGCAAAACTCAAAATGGATAACTCATCGAAATGTTATAATTTCAGTCTTACACCACTAAGACTGAATTTTATCAGAAAAAAATTTGACTTCTGAAAAATAAATGCAGATATCATTTTTGCATAACTCATGCCCATTTTTTCAATGTCACTTACATTAGCCACAACATTTTGAGTGTCTAATATTAATTCCTAGAAATTAAATGATTTTTTATTTAATAAAACGAATATTTTCAGATTGATATCATTTAGTAAAAATATGACTTTAACTTCATTTGAACTTATTGCAGCTAATAAAAATTTTGTTTTGATTCAATCAAAACCATTTCTGAAATCTTGATCTTTAAAAATAAGATTACTAATACTTAAAAATAAGATAAGTGTTTCTTGCACAGCAGCCGTAAGAAATAAAGCAGAGTTAAATTACTCGTAACAATATTTATAAATTCTTTGCTCTTACTAAAAGAATACAAATAATTTTTAAACAAAATGGACAAAACTCTTTTTAAAAAAAATGCGCTAAAAAGCAGCAGAAATTTCATGAAAAGAGAGAATAAAAATAGAAATAAAAGAAGCGAAGGAAATAAAACTAAAATTAAAAATATGACCACTGAAGCCGACGTCTTCAGGGGGTACCGGCCCCAGTTACCATAAAACAAAACCTTTTCTATTGAGGGAGATGGAAAAAGCCTTAAAAAAACTCCCTCAGTACCCCGAAGGTTTTGTATAAAAGTCCAGGAGAAAAAAACATGTAAGGCATAGAACTAAATACAATTTCATCAGAAAATAAAATAAAAACTCACATAAAGGTCAGACGGCGAACTCACAAGCAAACCAAATGAAATGGAAACACTTAAAATATTTGCAATAATGTTGAAAGTTTTCGAGAAGCTGTGAATAATTTTTTTAATAATTTGAGTAATAATGATTTTCCTTATAATTTTTGTAATGTTAATTTTTTAATTAAGAAAATGATTGAAGAATATTAGTTTTTTATTTCTTTTAACAGGGCGCAATTCAAGACTTAACTGAGCAGCCCCAATTAAGCATTCTATTAATTTGTGACGTAATCTGTCTTCTTTCTCTCATTTTTTCAATCTGCGCAATTTAAAAGAGGGCGTTGTTTTCGTTTAAGTGTTTCCATTTCATTTGGTTTGCTTATGTGAGTTTTTATTTTATTTTCTGATGAAATTGTATTTAGTTCTATGTCTTACATGTTTTTTTCTCCTGGACATTTACACAAAACCTTCGGGGTACTGAGGGAGTTTTTTTAGGCTTTTGCCATCTCCCTCAATAGAAAAGGTTATGTTTTATGGCCACTGGGGTCGGCACCCCCTGAAGACGTCGGCTTCAGTGGTCATATTTTTAATTTTAGTTTTATTTCCTTCGCTTCTTTTATTTCTATTTTTATTCTTTGCTCTTACTTACTAAAAAAATTTACACTATTAGTAGGTGCAGAATTTAGTAAATCTAGCAATTATAAATTCCTAATTCGTTGGTAAGATTTCTATGTCATACTAATCTTGACATATACTAGATTTAATATTACTAAATGAAAATGAGACAGGACTCAATTTAAATTTAAACTTAGTTAACCTAGGGCTAAAACAAGTGAATGGTGTTGCAAATATAAAATGCTTCTATAGCAAAAACATTAGCAGAACAAGTTTTAAAAAAATTACCATGTAAATTTTGAATACAGTGTTTACTATTTTTAAATGCTGCATGTCTAAGGACAGAAGTTTTGCTTAAATGCTTTCTGGATTAAGTTGAAAATGTCACATGATGTTGATTGAAAAGCTTCTGTTCAAATGAAGACCAATAAAGAATTTGGTTGGTGTGACTCAAACAGAATCAGATGTCTGACACAAGAAATGGAAATACAATACTATTGGAAAAATAAATGCTTTGCAATATTCTCAAGTGCAGAGAGTGGTGAGTTCGTGTTTGATTGCTTTTTGGTTTCATTTGAAATGCAGCATATGTTAGGAAAAAAAAGCTGCAGTTCTTATGAAACCAGCAAAGCATTCAAGCGCATACAACGAAGAATACCATACAACTCAAAAAGAACCACATTACTCATTCAAAAATATTCATGAAACAGGATTTAAAATGTTCTCAGAGAATCCTATAATGCTGCAAGTATTTGGAAAAAATGTATGGGCATATATTTTACAATTTTCAAATGCAGCAAAAAAAAAATAATAAATAAATAATTCCTGCTCGTTTACTTTTTGGATTCCTCAGAGAAGTATAGAAGAATCAGATTATGCATTCAAGAATATTCATGAAGCAGGATTTAAAAATATAATATTCTCACAGAATTGTATAATGCTGCAAATATATGGTAAAATAATATGGATAGATATTTTAAAATTTTCAAATGCAACAAAAAAAGAATTCCTGCTTGATTGCCTTTTGGATTCATCAGAGAAACATCAATGCACAAGTTCCATTCAAATGAAATCAATATGTAAGCTTGTCAGTATTATAGGGAGCAGAAATTCTTCTAATAAAATATACTTTTATAAAAGACAAGAGCAAAATTAATCAAAAGTATACAGCACAGAGATAAAATTGTAATTTCGGGGCAGCCTTTGTCTGCCCCTAGACCAGTGTTTCCCAAACTTATGACTTTTGTGTACCCTTTCTAAAATTTTCGTAACGCTGTGTACCCCTAATAAAAAAATTAATGTATTTTTTAAAAATATGTTTATTTAGAATGGAGAATAAAGTTAAAAATCACAACTGGCTGTTGACACCAGAGTTGATAAGACACCAGTATTTCAACTCTATGGTTGACACCACTAAACTGTTAACTCTGCAAGAAATAGCCAATAGAAAAATACGTAATCGTAAATTTTCATGGCTAGCTTTTTTTTTTAATAAAATTTTTTGAAATTATCCTTTGTAGCAAGATATTTTGCATAAGAACGCGTACCCCTTCTAAATTGTTTCCGTACCCCTGGGGGTACACGTACCACACTTTGGGAAACACTGCCCTAGACCAAGTTGATTTGGAAAAAGATGTTTGAATTGTTCATTTGGTGCTTTCTAGAGCTATGTAAGCTGAAAGCTTAATTGCGAATTCATTCATACTTTGCAAATTTGAAAACTGAAGCATCTTAAACAATTTCACACTTTCTCTCAAATATGTCAGAGTTTATTCTTGGGGATAAGAAGTCTTATTATATAACTTCACAAATATTCTGAGAGTTTCATCCTCATTTATGTTGAAATATATATCTGCCTTTGGCACTAAGTATGAGTTCTGTGCACAGCAGTTTCATTAAATGCTCACTGGCAATGCCTTGAAAGTGTATGTCTGGTTCCACCTTTTTTGTGAGAAAGACTATTTTTGTATGCCAAGAAGATATTTTGTTTGTGAATTTCAAGAATCATGTCTATTTTAAGTGATCTTCAGCTAATATGGCAACACCACATGACCACTCCAACTACAATATCGTCACCATTGTGGGTAAAAAAAATCTTTTATAATGATTCTCTAGCAGTTTTTTTTAGATTTTTTGTTATTGCTCATTCATAATTAATGTGCTGAATCCTATATTAGGGTACGTAAATTTGTACTTATAACAAATAATTTTTAAATGTTGTGAATTCTTCATATGCTGAATGTTTTACTACTTATGAATTTTATAAGTTCAGCTCAATCTCGATACTTAATTTAATTTTTTTTAATTATCCTGCATTAGACCTAGGCATGTCCACCATTAATCTATGATGGGCAGCCCAATACAGTTCAGTAACACAAATAAAATTTTTAAAATTCTTCACAGCTACTATGCCAGTAAGTCCAGGATAGTAATCACTGCTCATTAATTTATGTAATACAATAGCCCTTTCTATAATTAATATATATTATAGTAATAGTAAATCAGTAAGAGTTTAAATTAATAAAGAAAATCAAAAAACAAATACATAAACACAAAAAGCAAATAGTTATAAAAGAATGTTTTATTCAGAGTTCCTTTTTAACATCAAGATCAAATCTATATCTACAGATTATGTTGTTTTCTTTAAATCAAATCTGCATGGCAGAAATAGTTCTATGCATCTGAAATTATAGAAAAAAATCTTTTAATGAAAATTATTTATTGTAAATAACAAAACTTCAAAAATTAACTAAAACTTTTTTTAAAAAGAAGGTGTTTAGATACAGACTATGTACTTTATATCCAGACTTAATTATTCTGGAATTACAGAATAAATATATATTTTTTATTATTTGATTGAAACAATTATTTAGGATGAAATAGTATAAAATTTATTTCCATGAAGAAATTTTTAAAATATTCTATCAAATATATTTTGCTAATGAATCATAAAACCAAAAGATTTGGATATGATTTATTTAAGGACAGCATTTAAAGAACAAATAAATAATAAATATATATATATACATTTGAATTAAATATGTTTCTCTTATTTAAATTATATATTTTTTTGTTTTAATATTTATTTTTAAATACAGTAAGCTCCAGATTCTGTGCATCGTGAATTTCCAGTTGCCATGTTATCCGAACTGGTAAAACCAGCTGTATATAAAATTCATTGTTGAGGGCAAAGAAATCTAAAATGAAATACACTAAAGTGGTCCTATGTACGTTCTTATTCTTCCTAGCCATGACTTTTCCCATTTGTGAAGTTAATTAATAAGCATTAAGTATTGTTGCACTAATCATTTATCTTAAAATGTGTAACAGATAATTAATCATATAACAAAATGAGTAAGAAGAGAAGCTGCATCCTATATAGCTATTTTGTTATCCAACCTACCCTTCCATCATATTAAAATAGGATAATTTGGAACCTATTGTATCAAGTCAAAGAAAATTCAATACAAATAGCAACTATATAATAACATTTCCGAATATAAAATAGAGTATCGATATATCAGACATTTGGTTGAACTTTCAAAGTATATCAGACATTTGGTTGATGGAAGGAACATTTTTCCAATCTCATTTACAACTTATTCTTTCTGTGTAGTGTGTTTGGTGTAATTCACTCCTCTTCAAGTAGATAGTGTTCTTTAAAAAAATACTCAATTATGCTTGAATTTTTTCATTAATTTGATTTAAACCAGTTAACTACTTAATATTTTAGCCTATGATATTTTTGAATAATAAACAGTAATTTCTACAAGCATAACAATCTTAAATTAAGCCAATGTTAGTTTTTTGTCAGCCTATGTTACATCTTTCCTTCCATAAGCTTGATTTCTCCATAATAATTTTTTCTTTTTCACTTTTCCTATTTTTAAAAATGAAAAGATTTTTCCTGCTAAGTATAAACATATTAGTACAGGGTGCATAGCCAAATTATTCAACTAGAAATAAGCACCTTTCAAGCACTCAAATAATATTTTTAAGCACTTTAAAAAAATATCATAATTAGGTGGGGTAGGAAACTTTTTGACAATTGACAGTTTTGTCTGGTTTTAATCGTCATGTCAAAAAAAAAAGAACTTTTGGCATTGTTTTTGACAATTGTCAAAATTTTTGAATCATGTATATCAAATGGCGTTTGCTTACACTATGGACTGAGGATGTGCCAAAATAAATGGAGATTGAATTCATTGTGAATACGTTGAATTGAACAATGTGAACAGTTTCTTTTGGCATAATTCTTAGTGAAAATCAACATGGTAAAGGAAAAATATTAGTTTAGAAAAGGGAAAATTAAGTACTTTTTAAAAACACCAAAAGAAAAAAGCACCTTTAAGGGCTTTTAAAAAACGAAAATAAAAAATAAGCACCTTTAAGCACTTTTAAAAACGCTATGCACCCTGTAGGAATTGTCAACATATAAATTTATTAAAAAGCATAGAAAACAACAAATTTTCTTACCTCATCGAATTTATGGATTTGACGAATAAAATAATCTCCATAACGAATAGCTACTTTTGTGTCAGCAATATGTATCATATCCTTAATTAGAAGGAAAAATAAAGAATTAATTATTTGTTAAATAGGCTACTAACATACAGAAGAAATCTTTTAAAATGCATTAAGATTTTATAGGCTTCAAACTGTTATGTAAATTTATAGTAATTAAAAATTGGAATGTTAAATCAAGAAATAACTAAAATTTTTATATTTTGTAACTTATTTTAATACAGAATGACTGATTATAAAATGAATTTAACTTTATTTTATTATAGAAGAAAAGATATTTAAAAAAGAATTATGAAAAAAAAAACCTTAATCATTATTAAAAATTTGCTCAATCATCTATTACAAAATAAAAGTAAAAGTTCTAAAAAGAAATATTGTGAACATTTAAAAAATTGTCAGTTTTAAAAATAATATTCTTTTCTAATTTTTACCTATTATTTTTCAATAAAATATGATGTGAGTAAGCATCAGCAAGTGACTGAAAAATAGAATCCAGCATAACGTTGTTACAACAGATAAAGAGTACAAACTAGTCAATTCTGACATAAATACACATTTAATTTTTTTTAAAAATATCTCTTTTTAAAACTCAATTATTATGTGTGAATTTCGAATCACAATTATTTCGCAAATCTGCAAGATTTTTTATCTATGATCAAGATTTTTTTCAAAGGTTCATAACGTAGTGCTATTTTTTAATGCAATCTTATTGTGACAAGTGAATTTCAATTGCACGTTTGGTTAATCATTTTTGCACATGCTCAATTTGTGCTTATCTTATAGCAGTTATTGCTGCTGATATTTACACGATTTTTCAAATCTTCAATTTTTCTTTACTTTAGAACCACACGCTTATTTGGAAGCACCCGTTTTAGAATTAATTTTTTATTGCATTTCTTTTGCACCATCGCAGAGCATTTTAGATGGTTTGTCTTTCATTTCTCAGCAGTTATTACTGTGGATTTCTACATGATTTTAAAAATCCAATATTTTCAATGCTAAATTATTATGACACATGTGGAAATTTCTGAAAGCGAATTTCCGATAGCTTTGGACACATTAAATTCACACAAACTTGTATTCCACAATGTCTAGTCTAGTGTTCTTTTCGTTAATATCACTAATGATTTCCAGACGAGACGGTGTTTTGGATTTATTATTTGACCACAGGTTTTAAAATATAGATCTTTGTTCTTCTAAATACCATATTCTTAAAATATATTTCAATATGATATAAGGCCCGATTGAGTAATCAGAAAATGGGTAATAAAAATTTTAACTACGGATTTTCAAAATGCAGAAGAATTAGCAGCTATGCAAATCTAAAACAAAACATCCTGTTTTCTAAAGTTTTTATGCAAAATTGTTATAATTTTAAGGGCAAATATTTTCAAGCAGGATACCTAGGATTTTGCAAAAATTTAAAATTTGTCCTTGAAATAATAGATTTTAATTGTGAAATATAAAATTGCACAGACTACAAACTACCTTAAACTTGAAACAAAATAATAAATCAATTTTTAAGTATTATTTACTCGTATTATATTAATGAAAGAAAAAAAGGGGGAGCAGCTCACTTTATCAATGTAGAAATCTACTTCAGACCCAGATTGAAATTCACCTTCCAAGCCACTAGTGCCTTTGATCCAGACCATATTTTTCATTTTGTGCTAAATACAAAAAATGTTAAAATGAATAATCTATTACACATCAACTTACAACAACAATTTATCAAAGTCGCTTTGCTCAGACATAAACAACTAATTATCAAGCAGAGGATTGCTAACCTCAGAAAATATAGAAAATTGAACATAAATGTAATTATGTAACACTAATGAACATTTTTGTGCTAAACATAATAAAAAGATAAAAGCGTTGACTTAGTTTGCCATTTTCATCATTATCAATTAATCTATCACTTTGATTACTCATCATCCAAAGTTTTTGCCTCTTTTTACACCATAATGATTATTAAAAAAAAATTTAATTTAAAAACAGATGTTTGTGTTCTAAGAGAAGTCTAGTCATTAATTTCAAGTTGCAGTTAAAAAAAAAGAAGGGGGGGGGGGAGTTTGAAAGCACTGATATAATTCATATATATATAAAAGCAGTTGCTCAACAGCGTTTGACCTTAGATGTCTCAGAAATAACAAAGCCCAATAATTAATCAAAAGTTCAACTAAATTATTTTTAGAACAATGAAGCTGAAGGGGCATAAAATAAATTAATATTTTTTAAATTATGTTTTCATAAAGAAATACTATGATAGGACATAGGACAGTGGAATGACATAACCAATACAGTGTAATTATCTCTAATCCATTTTGTTTAATGCTAGACAAATATATTCTTTTAAAAATTACCAATAGAAAACTTATAATATAGTTTTCTATCAATCTTATATAGCAATTACCAATGTATACAACAATTAACTCAATTAGGTAATGCAATTTTTTTCAATTGAAAAAAACTTTCTTTTAAAGCCTTATGTTAAATGTTTACATTTAAAACATTATTTAAGCATAATTTATTTTAAAGTTAACAATAATTGCTGCAGTACATTTTCTAATATATAAGTTGACATTTTAAATAGACAAATCACCTAAATTAATAGCCTTAAACATTGAGAAAAACGAAGATATTCAGTTATATTTCACCTCAATATGCTATGTTCACAGCTAAATATTATATTTCAAAACTTTGTCATAAAAAAAAACTTTGTCAAATAAAGAGAACTTACCTTTAAATTATGCAAAAAAATTTAGGAACCAGTTTAAAACTATCCAAAACATATTGTCAAAATTTTATGAGCAAATTATTGTATAATTACAGTACAATATCACACACTGATAGGATAATTTTAACAAAAACTGCATTTGAAAATCACATTTTTATTTTCTTAGAAGGGTATCAGGAAGTTAGAATTTCCAAACATTTAATTTAGCACACAACAAAATGTAAATACCATAATAGCAAAAAAACAATTGGTAAACATACTTTAAAGCAAAGAAGAAAGTTAACTACAACTTGTTCATCCTAAAAAAAAACAAGAACAAAAATAATAAATACAAGTTAATATCAAAATGCATGAAAGAATGTACATTAAAAAATACACAAATTAAATACCATTTCTAAGAATGCTGCCAGTTTTGCTATTGGCATTGTGGTGTACAATTTAAGATAACTAAAAAAGAAAACAATTAGGAAAACATATTTCATTTTAATTTAATTTTAACTTTAACATAGTAAGTACTGTACAATAAATTTAGAGAAACTTACTGACCTGCGAATGGTTGGAAGCATGATTTGTTGCTTGATTTCATCCATGAATACTCTTAATTGAGCAACAAATGGTTCCTGAAAGAAATCAATGTCGATTTTAAAACACTATATCATACATCAATCAAAGTAGACAGTCTCAAAAGTAATAAATATTTCGTGCACAAGATAAATTCAGTGTAACAAATTACAGGTTATCGAACCACAGTGTAGCTAGTATGTTCAAACTTTTTAACAGCTAACTAATAAGAGAGAAAACTGCATTTCTTATATTTCTAGAAAATTCCCTAAGCATAAGAGATAAGGGCATTGCTATATTTTATGATTGTGATCAGAGGGAAACGTTGCAAAAATTCACAAGACCGAAAAACAGGGCATGCAGATGTGTTTCCGGAGTATCTGTGCATTTTCCTGGCCTTAGTATTTTTCTGAGATGGTAGTGTAGAAATGACAGGCATGGGTGCAGAGTTGGCAACTTGACCATGTTCAAATTATGCTGCAGATTTCAAATTGATTTTAGTTGCATTTGCAGACGTGCCAACCTAGCAAAATTAACATTCAGGAGTTTCCCTAACAGGAATTCAGGAGATTTCAGGAGGAGTAAAAAAGGTGTATGGTATGCGACATTTGACACTTCTAATGAATTTTCAGTAAAAAATTTATTAAATAAGAATCCAAGAAATTTTACACACTAATAGAGCACAAATTGTGGAAGAGTATTAACCCACTGACGGTTCTGCATGTAGAAAGTCGTATTTTAACCTGCAGTCTTCACTGTATAGCAAAACCGGTTTTCCAATGTTAATAGATAGGGGAACTGTGTGTAGGGGAGAAACTTTCTCCCAATTTCGCCCATTTCCTTAACCGCCAGTGGGTTAAATGGAAATAAAATATTTAAACACAGATAAAATCCATTAGCTCATTTTTCCTTTATATTTCACAAACATAGCAACACAAAAATATATTGGGTAGATACTTTTTATTAAAAAAAAAAAAAAAACATTTTCTTTATAAAACATTATTCAAAAACCCGAGACACTGTAATAAAAACGTACAAAAACTTTTACAAAATAAACAAAGCGAAGAGCTATTTTATTTTAAAAAACCAATTCAATACTAATGTATGTATAAAAAAACTAACTAAGTTCAAAAAAATTATGTAAGGCAAATAAAATCACTCTAAGCGTTAAATGCTTTTTTTCTTCAAAAAATATAGAAAATGAATGAAACTTAAAAAGGTTATTTTATCAGCAAATCGAAAATCACGTTGCTTTAGTAAACAAACTTGTTTACAACAGCATGTTGCCATCAGTTGAAAAAAAAAAAACGATCCAACTGTTGCCAACCGTTAAAAAAACGCACCAAAAATTATAAAAACAGCATGATACAATATCGATTCCAACTATTGATATTATATTCCCCCCGCTCCTGCACCGACGTCACTCGCTAATGTCATGTGACGTCATCACATTCAGGAAAGGAGAAGAAGATTCCTACCAATCCTATTGCAAGGGGGCGGGTCAAATAGGAGTGTTAAAGAGTGGTAGCGTTGAAGACGGGGGGGGGGGGGGTGAAGCACATGCAACTATGCTTCAGGCAGATTGTAGTTCAATAAGGGTGGATGGGATTCACGTGGAAAGAAAAACGAAACTTCCGCACTCGCGGAAAAATCAGGTAATTTTGAGTTTGGGCGTCGGTTCAGGTAAAATTCGGGAGTTTTTTCAATCAATTCCGGAGGGCGGGAGAAGAACACAAAATTCGGGAGACTCCCGCAAAATGCGGGAGAGTTGGCACGTCTGCATTTGCTAAGTAAATATAACAATTGTGTTCCACTAAGCAAATCAGGTGCACTTAAGTTTAATCATGTTATTTATGATGCATAAATGCATCGTAATCATTTGGTTTTTGATGTCATTATTGGAGAATAAGTCAACTATCATAAAGATAACTATGGTAAATGAAAAATATTACTGTTTTCATTAAAACTTAAAAACTCTTAGCAAAAAATAATTCTAACATAGATTGCTAATCTTAAGCTTAAATTCAACCAAAAAATAATTAACTTACTTTATGTGCATTTTGTAGAGTCAAAGGTGTTGCTGGACTAGCTGCATTCTGAGAATTTGAACTCGGTGGAACAGGAGACAAAAACTTAGGGCATGCAAAAGTAAAACAAGCTTCAAATTCAGTTAAATCCCTGCGATTAAAAGCCAGAATTAAATGAAATTCATTTTTAAATTTAAAGAAAATAATTTATAAAGAAAAAATTATCCAAGAAGCATTTTAAAGAAAAGATATATCATTTTGTTACATTTACAAAAAGTTACGAAAATTGAAATTACAAAAAAACAATATACATTCGAACCCCAATTATCTGATACCCTATCATTCAGTTATCTGACACCTGTTCTACACACTCATCATTATTATTACAGCCTGATGTTACCTAATATTGATTCTTTTTAAATCTAGTGTTATTAAACCATAATTCAATTAGAACCTATTACTGCTATGCTGACGATTCCAAAATTTGACAGTCAGAAAGCGACAATGTCTAAGTTGACATCTCTTTGCTTACCTACTTAAGGAAAATTTATCATTGATCAATCGGTTACCAGTAGCAACCAATTGGAATGCATTTCATTTTAAAGTAAAAAAGTATGAACAAATAGTTGCTAAGAGGAACTAGAATATTACTCAGGTTTGTGAAATAGTAAGTACTTTCTATTCATTACATATATATATCAGACATATGATTGTTGGAAGAAAAAATTATCTGAATTTATTTTTTTCAGCACTTAATTTTTTCAACTTTTTGTACAATGAAGACATAAATAAAAGACTGTCATTTTTATGCATACACAAAACAATATACATATATTAATAAAAATTATTATACTAGTTGTGTCATCACATCAACTAGTCATGATCGCAAGAAAAAAAAAAGATTTTAAAAATTGAAATCTATTGCAATAATTGAAAAAAGATTAATGATTAAACCAAGTGCATTTACAATGAAAACGTGTAAATCAGATGAGTCAAAAAGGGGTTAACTGTGTATTTAGAGATTCACATTTTATAATAATATATTAAAAAAATCGAGATTTTGAAAAATATGCAGAAATAAATTGTGAAAATATTTGAAGTAATTGAGAAAAAAATTATGGAATTATCACATCAATTAGTGAATACCTAGGTGCATGAGTTAATTATTCGTATCATAATAATATTGGAATCTTAAAATTATTGGGGTTTAAAGAAAAAAACATTAAAATTCGTAGCTATAATAGCTGATAAAAAAGTAGTCACACCGAATGGATTTACAACAGTGATATCAACGCAAATCGAGAGGATCAAGAGTGATTACTCAGAGTCTTTGCAAAGAGGAACTTTAAAAACCAAGAGAAAATCAATTGCATTAACTACCAGAGAAAAGATCAAAACATGAATTTATGGGTAGTAAGCATGTTGAAAAGTGATCACAGAAATGCACAATTCAAACATTGCATGGCGTAATATCATATTAAAAATTAATTTAATCTAATAAATAGTAGCCAAATAAAAAAAGGAAAATTGATTAAATAATTCTTCTGTCAGAAATCTTGCAAAATAAGTGCTACTCATTAAAACATTAGTTCTTTTAAGAAAAAAAAAACCATTTTTCTAGCGAACAATCTCTTAAATGTTCACCATTTCGGAAATACTTATTAGATTACCAGTTCTACACTTTTGTGTTTACCATAGTAATTCATTAATTCTTATGAAATAATAAGTTATTAAAACGCTTTATTCCCTACCACATGCTCTCAAAGATTAGCCGAATTTGCAATCTGCTTTTAAAAAAATGAGAACTTATATAAGAAAAGAAAAAAATAGAATGTTTGTAGGAATGGAATAAATGTTTCGTTAATGAGTAACAAAACTTAAATTTTAGATAAGCAGAACTCCAAGAAAATTTCGTCATATTATAAATTAAATATAAGAACTTGTGACTTCCGTAATTAATGGTGTCTAGATTCGCGGAATTCCACAAATAAGCAGAAGAATCACATGCCTGGTATTAGTAAGTTGATGATATGTCAATTGTTAGGTGATAAATTTCGGTCTAAAAAAAGTGGGAATAACAGATGGTAAAATAAACTAAATTTGATGGGTAAAATAAAAAAATTAGAAAAATTAAGAAAATCAAAGAAAACATTTAACTTATCTTTAAAATTCCCTGATTTTTCCAGATTTTTATCTAAATTTTCCAGAGTTTTCCAGGTTTTTTTTTACACTATGAAAAAATTCCCTCATAATTCCAGGTGGGTGGCTACTCTGTACTGTATTTTATTATAGAGACTGTTAGACACGCCATACAGTAACAAATTTTATTGCACCTAATGTACAAAACTATAGGTACTACTATAATCTACTA
This sequence comes from Parasteatoda lunata, assembly GCA_949128135.1. Classification (NCBI taxonomy): domain Eukaryota; kingdom Metazoa; phylum Arthropoda; class Arachnida; order Araneae; family Theridiidae; genus Parasteatoda; species Parasteatoda lunata. The sequence continues at coordinate 58,871,115 of OX421975.1, read as the reverse complement.
TAAAAAACTATAATGTACTAAACTAATTTTCATAATTACCCTCTTTGCATTTTTAATAATTTTTCTCCATAAGTTTCCTTTAGGGTGGATAAAATGCTTTCATCAATTCTTTGTGGGTGTAATACTAAACAAATAGTCAATAGCGTATACATTCTCTCGGTTTGCTTACTCATCTATAAGAAGAAAAATAATAGAACAAAACAATGATTTTAATAAAAAACAACTATTTTGATATTTTAAATTACATAGAATCTTTATTTAAAAAAGGCTATGAATAAATATATTGTCTTTTTACTTGATCAGATTGATAAGTCCTTTGTTGGAAAAGATTTCGCTGTGTTCTTTGAATGTACAGAAGAATATTGGAAAAAGAGCGAATGGCATCAGCATATCGCCTCATCATCATGTAAGAAAATCCAACGTAATAATATGTGGTGATCTGACATGCAGGAACACGGGAATACAAGCTCTGGAAACAAAATCCCAATAACAAAATAAGCGTGTAATAAACTTTTATAAAACATGGAAAAACAAAAAAATTAAAGCAATTTCATAAAACATAGTTTTCTTATTATTAAAAATTATAACTCTTTTTAAATTTAAACTTTTACAATTTAGAGAAAAGACAATCAAATATGGAATAATAATAACAACTCGTAAAGATAATTTAAGCTTTTACAATTTATAGACAAAATAGCTTAGAGGTCTTGAATGGTAATAACGACTTATTAAGATAAGATTTAAGATGTTGCTTTAAAAACAGCTTTAGACTTACAATACACTCAATTTACAAGGTTTAAGTTTACAAGAACACTCAGTAAACCAGTTATTTAAAAAATTTTGATTTCAAAATAAACTTTCATTTATCATAACAAAATAACAATAGAAAAATTTATAAGTGCAATTTTTGTGAATTTCAGTAAAATTTAGATGTGACTCAGTTCTGTATGTGAAGCAATAACAAATATGCCATTTCATCCACAAGCTTCTATTTGGCAAACTATATAAATCGCCAGCATCTATTTAAATTGTTCACATCTGCCAAAAGATAGTCTTCCTGAAGTAGTCGTTATCTATTTGCTGTCAAATGCACATGAATTTTTCTTCCACTTCATATGCATTCAAAGACCAGCCAGCACTGAGCTCTTTGAAATTTAATGACTTGACTAAATAAATCAATGTTATGCTGCATGGATCTGATCTAACTTAATGGATAGTCATTAAGTTAGATCAGATCCATCAAAAAGTCTCAAAACAAGAAAGTCTTTTAGTTGGGGAAGGCCGAATTTTTCAGAGTCGAATTTGAGATACTTCAGTTGTCCACACAAGAATCTTAGGGTCTATAGACTCAACAACCTTAAAAAGAGCACTTCCCACTGCAACAAATCTGTTGTATAGTTAAATATGACTAAAATAAAATCTTTCATCAGGAAATTTTAAATTTTACAAAAGTATCACCTAAAGCCTTCTTTTACAAACAGCCTTGTGTAACTAAAGCAAAATTTAATCAAACTAGAGGTTTCCAGTCGATTTTTTGAAAATGTCTGTTTCCTGAATCAAAGGAAACATTTCAAAAGTTTTTCATCGTGTGATAGCATGATAGCCTGCCTTTTCCTTTGAAGGATAAGTTTTATAGAATATTTCTGACCAATCACAACACAGATACTCTCTGTTTAATGGCAGTGGAGAGAAATCAGGGAGATAGGAAGATAAAAATTCGGTTACATGCTACAGACATTACTAGACAATTTTATGTACATAATGCACCAATTCAACAGTGGTATACTAACTTTAAATGAGAGATGAAAATATTTCAAATTACCTATTTGCCTTCATAAAGTAATTTAAGGAACGAAATCTAAAAATATGATAGTCACTTTTAATTCATATTTATTATTTATTACTGATTATAACAAATTATAAAATTTGATAAATTTGAAAAAATTTTACAAGGTAATTGCAATTATATTATTTCATTACAGTTCTTAATACAGATTAACATTTTCTGATCTGGTTAGATGTATGTGTTTTTGTAGGCATAAATACTTTGAAAATGCAAAAAAAAAAATTGCATGACAAATATGAAAAACATGTTCAGCCACCTGATAATTTATTTACATTTTAACCAAAAATCAATTTCACTTTAATAATCTTTCAAACTTTTCAACATCTACATTTAAATCTAATCAGTGAATTATCTTCTTAATACATACGTACAGGAAAACAATAAAATAAAAATTACTTTTTTATTCAGTTCAATATTTTCCAAAACTTTGATAGCTTGGTAATAGTCCCCCAACAAAGAATGCAACCGAAGCAATCCAACTAAACTGAAATATCCCAACATTTTGTACAGAGGATGTCTTCCAAATTCTCCAGCAACACTGTCGGGGTCACCTAACGTACAATGAAAACAAATTAATAAACATTAGTTTAATAAAAAGCAATATTAGAGAGCATAAAATATTTATTATTCTGATAAAAATAAACAGATCTTTGAATATAATTGAATTAAATACTAATAGTAAAATGTATGAGATTAATAACCTTATCTCTGATATTTTCCATATTTTTAAAGCTGCATTTACAATTAATATTTTAAAAAGCAATGGGCATTTAAATAAAAAAATGTCTGAGCAATTTAATGATTTAGTATTTATTTTCTTATTTTATATATTTAATTTACCTCTAATAATTAATTTTATAAGCATTACACTTAAAATTATCGAAGAAATAAAGTTCTAAAAAGTTGCACAACTTACATAGTTCCCCCCCCCCCAACAAAAAAAAAACACCGATAAGAGCTTATTAAACTAATTATCATATCTTCATGTACTAGATCTCAATTTTAATGGTCTAAAAGGGTTATCTTAATTATGCTAATTAATTAGAGTTGACAAGATTTTAAGCTACAAAATCAGACACAAAAATATACTTTCTCTGGAGACAAAAAACATACCCTTTTTCTGACATATTTGGATACTGACCTTCAAAATAAGAGGGGAAGCCACAATCTGGGAGATATGACCCCAATAGTTTAATCAGGAGAGTAGATGAAAATTTGGACATATGAATGTTAATGTTACTCTAAAAAAAATTTTGACACGTACATAACGAAACTTAACATAAAAGTGAGAAACTGTTTTGTTGCTTTCCATTCATACATTTACATACTTTTTCATACATTTACATTGGTTATTACATATTGGTCCCAGCTAAAAGAGAATTAGTATTTTTACTTTTATAAATCTTTGATATTAGGCAAATAATATTTCAATACAAAAAATATTTTGTAATTAGGATGTCGTGAGACACTTTGTGTCGTAAGTTTAGGAACCTCTGGTCAAAGTCATATTTTTATGAAATCAGATCTAATTCCGATCAATTATTTGAATTTGAATGTATGTTTAAGTAGTTTTTTTATGCCTTATGACAAACAGAAATAAGAAAACTACTAACTAAAATAAAAAAAGTTCTTAAAAAAAGACAAAACCTTTGGCTTATTTCAAGGAAAAATAAAGAATATTTTCTAATCAAAAGCATAATTTTACATAATAACAATTATTAAATTTCGTTTTTATATTTCAGGTAAAAAATTAATGTAATAAAAACTACTTACCCCCACTGGTATAAACTTCTAACTGCCTATTAATATTAGATTTATCGACTAATGAATGGAGAACGTTTAACACACTGTGCACATTCCACACCTGTAAAGTTATTGAAAATGTAAGGGAAAAAAATTACTTTGATCCATACACTTCTGAAGGAAACTAAGTTACAGATAACTTTTTAATCATATTGAGTTCTGGTGCAAATCAGATTCCTAGTTTTCATTTTTTTATTGTTTAAAAAAGAATAATTTTAAAATAAATAAAAAAAAACTCAAAGTTTTCAAACATTTACTTAGAATACTATATGAATTATCAAATCAATAAGCATAAAAAAAAAAATTATTAAGTAAAAAAAGTTTTTTTATAAAACATTTTATATCAAAGTAAAAATTACATAAATCATATAGAAAGGACAATATTGCAAAGATATTTCCTAAAAGATATCACTAAATTCATAATATTAGTAATTTGTAGTCTTTAACTTAAAAATAATACATTTTCACCTAGATTGACAAGCAATAAATAAAACTTTTCTTATACCAATCTTTTACATCAACTCTTTTATTACACCAATGCAATAAAAAAAACAAATACAAGTTTAAGATACTCAATGCCTGCTATTTACATATTTTACTATCCAATCATTAATATAAAAAAAAAATACTTCAGTAACTTATTTTTTAAGTTATTATGAATATGAAAAAACGCTATGATATTAAGAGAAAGAATCCTATTTATTAGTTAATTTTTTTTATTTATTTGGTACATTTCTACTATAATTAGACTGGTTTACAAAAATAGATTAAATAGGAATTTCTTTACACCTCGGTTTTGACCAAAATGTTTCAACTGACAAAAATAAATAAAACATAAATATCAAAAATATTAATTCTTAGAAAAATCTGTTAATATTTGAAATGAAAAAAAAAATTGTGACTAAAATTTTACAGTTAAAAACCTAATAACTTCACAAATAAATTGTCTTGTTTATTATTTGTAACCAGATTGTATTGGAAATTATAAAATTAAATTGCATAATAAACTGAACAGAGTTTTAGAAGAAAAAAAAAGGGAAATTAAAAACATTACTAACTACTGAAAGTCTAAAACTATAAATTGTAGAAACAAAAATACTTTTTAAACAAACTGATCTTAAAAATGTTTCATGATCTGAACTTGATTGTAAACATTAAAAAAATTTTTATGCTGTCTGAAATTGCTGAAATTAATGATTAAACAAAATACAATTTGTGAAACACGGTAAATAAAAGTAAACCTGAATTACCTTTGCATTTTGTCTTAATTGTTCCATTTCCTCATTGGTTCTTTTGTTCAACATGCTTTGATAATGACTAAAATTTTGAAACTGAAAATATAAATCGTAAGAGTTAAATCAAATCTGAGTGAACTGAGAACTGAAATAAAATAATAAGACACAATATGTGATTTTAGAATCAACTTGTTCAGTGTCACTATAAATATATATTTTATATTTTGAAATAAAACCATTATTAAGTACTGATAATATGTTAAAAAAATTTTCTCTGCAAACTTCACTTGTAATAGATTCACACTTAACACAATGAAATAATTATATCACTTCTTACAAGCATAAGAATAAAAAAAAAAGAAAAAATAAGCACTGTCAGAATAACAAGTTCATGAAAAGAACATGTATAATAAAACATGGTCCAAATTTATTAATTTAAATACATTTGCTTGAACACTGCTTAAAGAAAAATTAAGTAATTTACAGGCTCAAAATACCTTAATTCTGGAGGATAAAAATCAAAATTCCAAAATCTAGAATTTTTTTCTCAATTTATAACTACATTAATATATGTATTTATTGTATTAAATGTAAGGGCGCACAACCTGCAAACCGCCAAATGTTGATGTGCAGCTCGCAAGAGCTTCTGAGCACAATGTTTTTGTTTTTTTGAAAAATAAAAAACTGGGAAATTTTCAATTGCAAGTTATAAATTTTTGATGTGGTCAATTTGTACAGATTCTGTTGTAAATCTATGCTTCTTGATAGTTTTTCATCGATTATTGCAATGAAATTCTCCATGGTTTTAAAAAATACGATAATCTGCTATTCACCCTATGCTTATCAGTCAACCTGCTGTGCAAGGTTTGAGCAGACTTGCATCTTAAAGTAGTTAAAAAAAATATATATATGCAAACAAAATATATATTGTTAAAAGAGAAAACAAATGTGTAGTGCATTATTTTGGGAAAGATGAAAAAAGTATTTTTAAGAAACTTAGTTACATAAAAATAAATAAATATTTTTCTCTCAACAATTACAATAAAAAAAGGCATCACATTACCTGATAAATAAATTCATCAATAATTTCCCACAACCATTGATTTGGCAACTCTAAGTGCACAGGATCATCAGCACCTTAAAAAAAAAAGAAAGAAAAAGATTAGAAAATCACTTTGATCAAATATGAATTTATAATCAAGAAAAATGTAAATAATTTTTGAAAACTTACTTAATATAAGATTGAATAAATGGCAATAGTTGTAATATGACTCAAATCTGTCAGCAATACTAGGACCACCCTAGAAATATAAAATAGGACTTTTGCTACCAAAAATAGATAAATTAAACACTTCATTTATCGATATGCAATAATTAACTGTGGGTGAATAAAAAGTAAAACTTACGCTCACTCGAGCATACAAATGTCTGTAATATAATTCTTTATAGAGAATCTCAAACTTTTCATCTAAAAAAAGAAAAAAAATTATGAAAACAAATATTTGCAAAAGGATATGTCGCAATGTAGCTTACTTAATAAAACTTTCAAGTTTGACTTACCATCATGAACAATATTAGCAATATCTTTCAACAAAGGCCAAGGTGTTGTTTTGTAAAATCTTTCAGTAAGCTTCACATAACTAATTAAAAAAATTTAAGAGAATTATAATTTATAAAACACATAAAGAATAAAGATGTAACTGTTAGAAAAACATTTCAGTTTAATGAGTTTTACTCAATTTTATAACAACATATTCTTAATTAATTTTCATGATTTAGCGTATGCATTAACCACATTAGATTTTAAAATTAATATGATATGATTATAGCATATAATATGTGATATAACCCAGTGATATGATATATTATAATATGATATGATTAAGTGCAATCAATAAGAGTATAAATGACATGAATACCTGTTTTCATAAAGGCTTTGCAACTCATAGACATTGCCATCACTGATAGCTTTTGCTAGATAGACAAGAAAACTTCGTATAACTTCAGGCACCTTGTAACTCTCTGCCATTTGCCTTTCATAATCCAAATCTAATCAAAGGAGGAAAAAATAAATATTCTGAAAAAATGTATTATAATAAAATACTAGTTTTACAAAAATAAATTTGTATATTATCTTTATAATTAAAAGAAAATTTACAGAAGACGGGCAAAACAATCTGATACAGTGTTCTCGTTAAGCCCTTTTAGAAGAGCGTCCTGCGCTGCCTGCCCTTTTAGCCCTATAAATGTGCCCTCTTTGTAAATATAAGCCACCATCTCTCAAACACACTGCATTCTTATTCATATTCCATTGTGGAAAAAATTTAATTCCCTGTTTGAATAATAATTACATTTGAATAAAATTATTTATTTATTTATTTTTATTTATAAATATAATATAATATAGATAGATAGATAGATAGATTTGAATTTATGCAGAGACTATATTTAGCATATCTTTAATTATTTTTACATACTACAAATTTTTCTCTTACTTCAATAATGAGAGAGAATTATTTTTAGAAATATACACATAGAATAGCATAAGAATGTAAAAATTCTTTAGATCAAATTCAGTTATGATAAATCTTTACAATGGTAAGTGAGAACTATTTCAAAACTTTAAGTGCCCTATTTTATTCCTAGGAAGAACTTTGTCTGATACCAATTTAGGTTTTTGAGCATTTCTCATGAAAAGTGTCAATTTATGTCCAAAATTAAATTTCACTACTTTTTTGATAAATAAAACCCCTAAACATTTTTTTCCAAAAAATAGTCATGATTTTGCACTTAATTCATCAAAAAACATTTAATTTAATCATTTTTTACTAACAAGAAAAAAATTTTAAAGTTTCAAATATCAGATCGGTAACATGTCCCACCTAAGGATTTTAAACATGCAAACAAATCATGTGCATTTTATAATATCGTTTTGAAACACTGTTATACTAAAACGTATTTCATTTTTAACGCTCTGTTTATATTTTATTCGATTTTAATAAATATCTTCTCGTAATTGGCGAACAGACGCAAAACAGGTGCGTCCCAAGTTTCTCTGTCAGATCGGTAACACGAACATATCAAAGCTATTTTCTGACTCAAAACTTTACTTCCGGCAGAGATACCACGTGATCGGAACAAGGTACGCAAGATGGATGCCGAGATATTCGCCATTTTTCGTTACTGTTCCTGAAATGACAGGTAAGATTTTTTTAAAGTAATTTGATTACATGCGTACTTTTTCGTTGATCAGATCGGTAACGCACCCTGAGATGCGAAAATTTTATCGTTTCAAATGTTATTTTATATCATATACACAGTATTTGATTACAAAACAACAACAACGTGTTTTTACTTTTGGATGAATCAGATTGCCGATGTAAAATGAAGAATACTTTACAAATTCGTCAGATCGGTAACATTTAAAAATGCCCAATTTGTTACCGAAATGACGCCAGCGTTACCGAAATCTCAAATTTTTTTAATTTCTAAAGGTATACTTTTTTATACGAATATTTTTGTTCGTAGCAATAAATTTTAATAACATTAGCTTATTAGGTTGTATTTTTTGCATATTTTATACCTTGCAAGGAAGAAAGTAATAAAAAACTGAGACAAATTGATGTTGCATTAACGGGGCCGCGAACGCCAACTGCTACACATTTGGCGTAGAAATTACGTAGTTATAGAGATTTCTACGCACTACACATCAGGAAACTAAAATTACGCTTTGTCGCAATCGTACGAATGACGAATTGTTTCCAACCCTTTTTTGACCGAACATATTCGATTTTGGGGTTTATCCTGCAGCTCCGATTTTTGATCGATTTCTTCCGATTCCCGGAAATTTAATTCAGGAATTTCCAATCCGTTTGCATCCATTTCATTGTCTAAATTATTCTCTAAAATCATGTTTTTTCTTAAACTAGACAATGCATACATACTATCGTATTTTATTATTTAGTTTCCGATCAATTTATTAAAAAAAATTTGCATTGTGCTCAGAAATTTCAAACCCATCATCTAAATTTGTCCTGCTCCCTGGCTGATTATTCCCCCTCCTCCAAACTTTTTTTTTATTTTAACAGATATTAAAATCTTTAAAACCTTTTCAATGAAAAGAAAAATCTGCCATTATTAACTGGTTTGAAGTGACATTTTGTAATTGTCAAAAAAAAAAAATTCTTAAAAAATTTTTTTAATTTAAATTTTTGATTTTTTTTTCAAAGTTAAGCAGCTGTGTGAAATACATATTTTCCTATTTACAGTGTCAAGAGAAGTTTAAACTTACTCTTTGTCGTGGAGATGTCTAAGAAAATCTCAAAAAAGAAGCTTAGTGAAAAAGAAATGGATGAAAAACGTAAAAAATGTCGTGAACGTGTTAGAAAACACAGAGCAAAAATGACAGAAGAAAAGAAAGCTGAGAAAAAAGCAAAGGATCGAGAATACAAACAAAAAATGAAAGAGGCTGGAGTTATCAAAAATATAAATGAATTATCAAATAGACAGAAGCGGATGAAGCGGAGACAGTGGAAAAAAGACTCTCGCAACTACAGAAGAAAACAAATTATGAAGAAAGAAGAAATAGTAAAAGAATCAACAACACTTGGAAGAAAAGGATCCCCAAGGGTACCAGATGGGAGAAAAGTGGCCAAACGTACTTATATGAAAATGAGAAGAGATATTCAATCAATGAAAACTAAAATAAACAAAAAAGATAAAAAGATTGAAACTTTAAGGAAACAAGTTTATCGCCTCCAAAACAAAAAAAATGTGGACCTTTCCCCTCGTAAACAAGTGAAGAAGATTGTAGGTAGAAAGAAAGTTTCACCTGCTATTAGGAAAAATTTACTTCTAAGTTATGCTCTTATGTCAGGCCTGTCAGATAAAAAGAAACAAACCTGTCAAAATGAGAAGGAGAGACGAATGTTCAATCATATAATTTCCCTTAAAATTATTAAGAAATATAGAATGATTGGCCATCTGAAAAATATTATATCTTACCAAGAGTTCAGAAAATGTTTAAAAATGAAAAACGTCTACTTCAAACGATCCAACAGAAATCAAAAAGAACGACTTAAACTGCAACAATCAGTGCACAAGTTTTTGGAGGAAGATATAAATAGTTGCATGGCACCTGGTGCAAAAGACTGCATTACAAGAAACAAAGTAAAACACCAAAAGAGATACCTAAGAAACACAATGCAGAATTTGCATAAAATGTTTCTGGAAAGAAATAATACAAAGATTAGCTATTCAACTTTTTGCAGATTAAAACCCTTTTGGATACTCAAACCAAAGGTAACCAGTCGGGATACTTGTTTATGCACAAAGCATGCAAATTTTGAATTTCTTTCGATGAAACTAAATTACCACCAACTTATAAAAGAAAGACAAGTGGAAGAATTATGCACCAAAGTTTGCTGCGATGAAAAAAACAAGGACTGTATGGATAGAAACTGTAGTAGGTGTAAAAACAAGACTCTCCCGGTAACCTTAATCGGAACTTCATTAAAGGAAGAAGATGAGACATTTTATTACCAGTGGGTTAAAAAAAGAGAGAAGATAAAAGATAAGAATGGGAAGGACAAAGTAATTACAATTACAATTAAAGATAAAATTGTCTGCACAGTTGGAGAGTTAATCAGTAAAGCAAATATTCAAATTGAACCTTTTTTGAAGCACGTGTTTATCATGAGACATCAGTTTAATGCTGTCAAAAAAATAAAAGGTTCTCTCAATGCAAATGAAGTAATCGTTTTAATTGACTTTTCTCAAAATTATGCTTGTAAATTTGGATCGGAGATTCAGACCATGCACTTTGGTTCTAATAAGCCTCAGGTTACATTACACACAGGTGTTTTGTATCACAATGATGTACAACACTGTCATTATGATCCATCCAAGCTTGAGCAGGTTATATCTTTCTGTTCAGTTTCACCCTCCCTCCGTCATGATCCAAGTGCAATTTGGGCCCACCTCCAACCTGTATTAAAGTTAATAAAGGAATATCTGCCTAGTGTGGATACTATACACTTTCAAAGTGATGGACCAACTCCACAATACAGAAACAAATGCAACTTTTTTCTTCTAACTTATTTTGCCTCAGCATTTGCTTTTAAGGAGGTCACATGGAATTTCTCGGCAGCTGGGCATGGGAAGGGTGCAGCAGATGGTGTTGGTGGATCAATTAAAAATATTGCTGATCATGTTGTAGCTTGTGGATCTGATATACCAAACTCCAGTGAACTGCTTAAGGTCTTGAGAGAAAAAGAATTGAAAGTTAAGATCTTCGAAATTACAGAGGAAGATATTAAAAAAATAGATAGCTTTGTCAACATTTTATTGGAACCAATTCCAAACACAATGAAATTACATCAAGTTACTTGGAGTCACACGAAACCTAAAGACTTATCCCTAAGATTACTCAGTTGCTTCAGCTGCATGGGAGATGAAATTTGTAAGCATTTTGCACCAAGTCCTGCCACATTTACATTTCCTGAAGAAAATGTTCTTCACCAAAAAATTGAAAAGAAATCTACAAATATAGCTGTAGGTGATTGGCTAGCTGTTATTTATGACAATTTGTGGTATCCTGGTAAGTTTCAATTGAAGTTTTAACTAAGTGAAATTATTCAAAGCTCTTTAATTAAATTAATGAATATGTAAATCTTTTGTCTAGGTTCAGTAGAAGAAATTCAAGAAGATGGTTTTGTGCTGTCATTTATGCATTGTTCTGGAGATAAATTTTATTGGCCATCACCCGAGGAAAAATTTACAGTTCCTGAAAATGAAATTATGTGTATAATATCTGATGCACCACAACCGATCTCTAGACGCCATTTCATTATTCAAAATAAAAAAAGATATGATGACATATTGATTAACATTTTAAATTCATAATGTAAAAGTCATTGATCATGAAATAAAGTAAATGTGTTTATTTTGCTTAGTTTTTACAATCATGTTTTTTTTTTATGACTCAATCTTTTTCTTCTTTTTTTTAAGAAATGTATTTTTTAAAATTCAATTTGATTTTTTAAAAAATATTTTACATATAAAAGTCATTTTATACATATAAAAAAGTTTTAATATCACTTCTAATGAATACTGATGTATCAACATCAGATCCGTAACGCAAAGCATCAGATCTGTAACAGCTTAAAAAGTGACCCCCCTAGGGAGGGGGTACATGACTTTCTTCACCTTACCCCTGTTGTTTTCTTGTATTAACATCCAATTTTAAGTTGAAATGCACCATTATCTTTTTCCTATAAAATTTTTTTAAAATGTGTAAATTAGACTATTAAATTGACACTTTCTGTGATAAATGCTCTTTTATGTAAAAAAAAAGAAGCGTTCTGAACAACACATGGGAAACATTTTGAGTTATAACTGGTTAGATAATAACAGGATAAAATTTTATTCATTTTAAAAGAATGTATTATTTTAACTTGAAAGAAATTTTTAAATAAAAATGTCTGAGTTATGAATGCTTCATATGATTGATAATGTGTATTTGAAATATGAAATTTTTTCCTTACTAAACTAAAGAGAATTAAAAGCTTTTCTAAGTAAAAAAATTTAAATATATGATTAATAAATGATTTTATGCTTAAAACATGTGCCATCTTTTCATATCATTAAAACAAAACGAGATAAATGAAGTTACCAAAAACTTACCTCCATGAGCATCCTGATCATGTGTTCCGTGATAACCATATGAATCATACTGTAAAATGTAAACAATAAAATTAGAATGAGAAAATTTTTATAAAAACATGTTCTCAGAGTCAAAAATACAAAATATGTAATGGAGTAAAGAAAAGTCTTCTCTTACTGTTGCCTTTGTTTTACACAAGCAAAATGACTCAATCGAAGCTCATTTTAAGGATTTCAATTTAATACTTATCAAATTTATCTTGCCCCCAACTCATTCAGTCTTAAAAAATTTTTAATGAGACAGAAATCCGCCAAAAGACTTATAACTGTCACCCCTAGAATTGATGCCTTAGAATTCGCAGACGGTCAAATGAAAATTATGTTGAGAAGTGTCCCTTATCATATATAATATATTTTCCAGTTTTAAGTTTTCCCAGCATTTAATATGATTATGGCAGTGGTAGCAGGATCAAATAGTATATTTAAAATGTTTGCGGTATTTGAGATCAAGTTGTTTGTCACAAATCCAGATTTAATGAACAGGTAAATGTTGTAAAAGTTAGGTCCAAATGATCCCTTAATACAACCAGAAGTAATTTAGGTTCAAAATTAGAGTGCGCGAAATATAACTTCCTCAAGATTAAATAAACTCACTGGAAATAACAAATAAATTTAAATTTATCAGTAAAACTGAGGAGGCTAATTGGAGTATACAATCAGGTTAAAATATAAGTGAAAATATAAGATTTAGAAAGAAAAAAAAAGATTTTAAACTTATTGATTCAGACTCAAAGTATTATAAGTGATTAAATAAAGTTTCGATCGCAAGAAAATTTGTTGGTCTGCAATTCAAACAATTTGTACAAGATGTTTTAACTGCATATTTAAAATGAGGCTATGGTTATTATAACCTTTATCATACTCACTTCATCGAAATATTCTTCCGAGTACTCCATTTGCGATTTTCTACTTTTTTCACGAATAGCAAAAAAAGAAATTTAGCTAAATTAAGTTTTTACGATGACAACTCAGATTAAAAATTAAAATTTACAAACACGCAAACTGGATAAAGTTACGGTTATAAAGTATTTCCAGAAGCTTTGAGTTACTAGTTTGAATCAGCATATAGCTTGCATTGATCAAAAATGGCAAGTTATGTTTTTGATTGTTGTTTTTCATTTACGTCGCACTAGAGCTGCACAATGGGCTATTGGCGACGGTCTGGGAAACATCCCTCAGGATGATCCGAAGACATGCTATCACAATTTTGATCCTCAGCAGAGGGGATGGCACCCCGCTTCGGTTGCCCGACGACCTGCGCGCGAAGTCGTGCACTTTACGGTAGAAAAGTTTAACGAGGACCAATACCGCACACCCCCGGTCCCTGCGCAGACTGATCCAAGTGGTCACCCACCCGCACGCTGACCGCAGTCAGTGATGCTTGACTTCGGTGATCTGCTGGGAACCGTGTCTTAACGATCAGTCCACTGCGGGACGTTATGTTGTTGGAAATTAAGAGAATGGCAGAAATTTTTCTTCAAATGTTTGGCGTGTTCTGGTTAGTTTTTGCAAGTTCTTTTGCCTTTTCCTTAGGGAAATATTGCTTCTTATTTGCTACTAAGAAAATGGCGTTCGACTCTGCCAATGATTGTGATAGAACTAAATGGAAACTTAATAAATAAACTTGAAATCTGCAACCCATACAATATTTTGGGAATTCCAATATAACCAAACGTCCTAGTAGAAAACATTACTTCGAGATTTTCATTACAAAAAGTTCCAGTAGATCAGTCTCTCACCGCACTGGCAGTCTAATTATCATTTAACGACATTGCAGTTCACAGCAATCGCAGATTCACTAAAAGGATCTTTAGTGTTGTCTGAAACTTGCATTGTTACAGTTTATGGAACTTCAATACCAACTGAGGTAAAGTTTTTGTGCAACATAGTTCACCCCTCCCTGTTATACTATCACCCACAACAGTGCACAAATTGTTTCGAATTCAATCATTCAACAAAAAATGTCCTGCCAAGTACCAAAGCTGTTCATATTGTGGTGGTCAACATACCGCCTCAGAAGGTGTCAGTACGGATTCTTATTGTGCAAATCGCACAGGGAATCACCATGTTGATATCTTGACTTGTCCATCTCGGGCGGAAAAAACAAAATTCCTTGAGTTCTAAAACAACCACCATCTATCCAAGAGGTTAGACATCAGTTTAAGACCACACACTCCGTTTCTACCCATGCGTTAATATCTAAATCTGAACATGTCATGAAAATTGAAGATATAAAGTATATTGTTAAGAGCGTCTTATCAGAAGTAGTCACGTTCTTTATTACTAAACTGCAAGAACTCGCTTAACGTCAGAACACGCTTTTTGAAAAGCTATTCGCAGTAATTGACAGCCTGACCTTTCGGTTTGAAACTTCACTCGAACAATACTTTTCGAGGACAATACTACTCGAACAATTCCCTCCTCTAAGAGATCAAAACAATTGCATCCCTATTCTGACTTCTCCCGAACTAGTTCCTCTTTCTCCAGCTAATCCAGCTACCGAACCAATACCCCTAAACCACGCATCCTCTTCCACCTACACATAGGAACAACCACAAAATGGGACTTCAACTCCTGTCTCATCCCAAACGCATACTGATACTAAATTTTGGCTGCAACTAAGAGCTCCACAAATGAAGCTCCACAATCTCGATCAAAAACATCTATCAGTGACGCCGTGAAGCTGACCAAACAAGAGTTTAGGAATTCTTAACACTTATAACTTAGCTAATATCTACTTTTTGCTTTAATTCAAATGGTATAAATAATTTCTTAGACTTGTAGATGCGTCATTAACAAAATTTACTCACCCTATTCACAACTCTTAACATGTCAATAAGTATTACTACTTGGAACTGTCACAGTATAAAAAAATGAACTCCACCAGCTGAAATTTAAACCTTTTTCCCATTCCCAAGTAATAGCTCTTCAAGAGACGTTTCTAAGTTCAGCTCACGCTTTTATGTTTCCACAAAAACAATAATCCATCAGGATTGAACTAATGGCCGTGGGGTCGGGCTAGTCAATGCAGTTGACCGAGATGTCTCATCAAAAGTCATATCGATACCAAATCTAACATCATCAGACAATGTAATCTTAGCTGTTCAGATTACCGCGTCTGGCTTCCCTTTCTTACTGGTTAATCTTTATGCTCATAAGGGCCAATTTTCAATAGACTGCTTGAAATCTCTTTAGCTAACTAGGCGAAATAGCTAACTATGAGACCACGCTGCTTTAGTAGCCAGTCATCATCAAGAGAAGCAGAAGGGTTTCTCGAGTGGCTACTAGAATCACAATACTGCCTGCTAAATATAAAGATCCCATCATACTTCAAGCCAGGATGCCAACCCACGCTTTTAGATCTTATAAAATAAATTGACATTTTTCCGAAACTGAACTTCGTAGTATCCTCTGACACATTCGAAAGTGATCATGCTCCAGTGAGTATTTCTCGGGAAATCTCTAACGATAATTCTCCCTCGAGTAAATAAATTCGAGTTCACTGGAACCACCTAATTCTCAAATTAGAGGAAACTATTCTTGCAGAAATAACTTTCCACACAAAGCCTTCAATTTATTTACTAAGAAAAGCTAAAGTAATATAGCTCAAGTTAGTTAATATAGCGTGGGTTATAGACCAGCCTATAACCCACGTTTTCCGCCCTTATGGAACAGTCAGTGTTTCTTTCTTTTAGGCATAAAACATAAATACTTTAGAATTGCACGTCGAAATCTAAATTCAGATTTGAAGAAAATGTATTTTAAAAAACGACAGCTGAGTTGCGGGAGGCAATCCGCGCAGCCCGTAGGCAATACTGGAACGAAATCTGCATTAGAGTTTGTCACTCTAAATCCACCAGCAAAATTTTCCTTTCAATATTAAACCATCCTGAGACCCTTAATGCAACCTCAAACATTATCACAGTCAACAACATTGAACTTCACAGGGCCTTGGTACAAGCAAACGCATTCGCAGCTATCTACTCTAAGCCATCAACCAAAAACCGTCTTCCTCCTTACTTCAGCGGAGCTGGAATTCAATCAACTCTTCACTTTACAGGAATTTCACGATGCCCTCTCATCCTCTAAATGTAAATCACCAGGACCAGATAAAATTTCTTTAAAGGTACAACGCTCTCTATCGGAAGAAGCACTACAGGAACTCTATCTGGGTTTCAAGGATAATCCCGGACTCCTGGGAACTAGCACACGTTATCTCTATCCATAAAAGAGGGAAATCTACAGAGCTTGTGCTATCTCAGTGGTTTCCAACTGGCTGCCCGGCGGCCGCATCCGATCCGCGGACCCTTTTTGTGGCCCGCGAACTAAAATCTAAACTAGTTGTCCGAACCCCGAACTAGTTGTCTTTTTTTGCGGACAATTGTCGTAAAAAATCTATATGGGTTTAAAATACTTTTCTTGTTAATAAAAACCTAATTTCTTCGTTTCTGTGAAATTCATCATACCAACGGTGCCAAACCAAAACGGTGCCATCATACCAACATAAAAAAAAAAAAAAAAAATTCTCAGGTTTTGCATCCAAGAAAATATTTATTCAAATACAAAAATAATCGTGTATGTTGCTCTTTTTTATTTAATTTTTTTAATTTAACGTGTGTATCAGAAATTTTCTCGAAGAAATTCTCCGATTTAACTTTTTGATACCACTCATTTTGGACGAAAATATTTACATATACATTTGTAAATTTTATATTTAAAATGTAAATATTTATTCTCTGGTGGTTGCAGCAGACAAACCACAATTTTGTCATTGAACATTTTGTATGCTACTATGTAAGTTTTAATACCAACCTTTCTAAAGTTTTATATCTTGACAATTAGATATCTGTTGCACATTAATTGTTTAATACATGGGTGCACATTAAAGCTATTGCAGTCCGAATTTTTTATTATGCAATTAAATATTTTTAAAAATCTACTTCCTATTTTAATTTGTAATTCATTACTTTTGTTTTGTACAACTTGGGTAAAAATCTGACTGTTATATTTAATGTTCCTTCAAACATAAAAGAGTCCTACATAAAATTTTGAAAAAGTTGTGACCCGCCACTTGATTTGTGTTTTTAATTGTGGCCCCCGGCCTCATGTAAGTTGGAAACCCCTGTGCTATCTTATAAGACCAATATCTCTAACATCAACTCTTGGCGAAACTCTCGAACGTATTCCTTTAAAACGACTCCCTTCTTTCACAAAGGACTGGAGTCTTTTCCCCTTCTCTGTAGATTCCCCCAATTTAAAAGGGCAGATTCAGTACCCCATATTTTCCATCACGAAGTCCTTCGGGCTAGGCACGAAAAGAAACTTGTAATTTACTGCTCTCTTGACATTCACGCTGCGTACGACAACATTAACCAGGAAGTCATAATCCTCCAGATCTTAAAATCCGGTATTACTGGTAGAGCTGCTCTTTTCATCCACAACTTTATCAAACACAGAAAGATAGCCGTGAGATGGAGGAAAGCTCTATCAGTCAATTTTCAAATGAACAGAGGTGTTCCTGAAGTACCAGTTCTTTCCACGTTTCTCTTCATGATTTGTATGTCTGACTTCTATCTTGTGTTACCCGGCGACATATTATTTCTTATCTTTGGGGACAATATTTAACTTATTGTAGTCACTGAAATCCTTTACGAAGTGAAACAAAAAATGCAATTTTCTCTCAACCAAATTCAGAAATGGTGTACGGATTAGAATTTTGAAATGGTCCCGGAAAAGAGTGCCGCCATTAATTTCTCTAGAGGACGAATTGCTAACAGTTTCAGTCTCAACATTTTAAATTAACCCTACCAAGGAACCAAAATATTTTTATTCTCGGCTTACGTTTCTCTAGCAGCAAGATGTTTCACTGTCACTTCAGAGAGATGAAGCAAAAAATCCTAAAGAAACTGTCTGTGTTTCATTGCATCTCTATCTCACACTGGGGCGCTCATCTGCTCCGAATTATTATCTCTTGTATCAGGAGTGTTCTTGACTATAGAAGTCACATCTTTTCTTTCTCCAGAAAAACCGATCTACGAACCTTAGATTTATTATATACCAGCTGCCCTTCACAGGGCAACTGGTTTGCCAAGATGGACATCCATTCCACCCTTCCTTAAAGAGGCTGGAATGAGTACACTAGCTCTCACTCCATCCCATTTTCCCCAATGTAAAATAATACCACTTATACTACTCATGCATAAATGGATACCAACCGTTTAATACCAACCGTTATATCGTTGTTGTCTCCAACTCATATCCCTTCAAATGTTTCAATTTATCTTGATAATTTAACACTCTAAACTGAAATTTACTCCCGCTACAGGTTCGAGCTTTGTTTGAAGAGTTTCACCAACAGAATCTCTCAAATTGTATTGTTCTAGCAAACAGATGGCTCGAAGCAATGAGGTAAAACTGGCCTGGAAATATATACCTCCAAAGGGTAAACGGTCTCAAGTCAGCTTCATCCTCATACACCGGACTTTACCATCTGAGAATTGGACATTTTCTTTGCCCTCAAATACCGTGTTGCAAGCAATGACCAATCAGTCTATCGGACAGCCGTTCGATCCTTCTGTCTCTCACCAAAGCACCCAAAAATCTCCGAGAATCTCCCTTCTTCTACTTGACCAAAATACCAAATCAAGTCAGACAGTGAGATCTCTCTTGTTTATTTGAGTTCCAATTTACGCGGGAATAAAAAAAAATGAACAAGCAGATCAGCTTGCCAAACAAGCGCTTAACCAAAATATCATTTTACATCTTTCATCACCTCAAGATCTTAGCCAAGCCTTCATTAAGAAAATGGCTCAATAATGAACTCAGTGCATGAAAGAGTGGCAAATACTTTCTTTCTTTACTAATCAGCTCCCGAAATCTTGATGTTCACCAGACTCAGAACTAAATCTCTTCAGAATTATGCGATTTACACAAGAGCGAATTGATCCCAAGCCCAAATTGCACGTATTGCGGAAGTTTTGACACGAACTATCACTTCCTTCTGGAATGTCTCTCATTCCAGAATGCTCGTAAGGAACTTTTCCAATTTTTATTTCTTCAGAATACAGCATTTACTGATATAGTGAACCTGTCCTTCAATCCTCGGACAAAACTCCAATTCCTCTACAAATTTGCGATCGCAACATTTAAATACGCCATTAAATTAAATCTGGCAACATTTACATTAAACATTAGATACGCAACATTTAAATTAAATCTGGGAAGAAGACCGTTCCATGTCTTGACCCTTCCCGTTCCTCCTTTTTTTCTCAGTTGTATAGGAATGTACTACCTACGATATTTTTCCTTTTCCTAAAATTTTTTCGCATTTACTTGTCAAAAATATTTTTAAAAAAAATTTCCACGAAGTTTTATTTTAGAACTATGTTCTATGCAGTTTTCAGTTCCATACTGTTTTCTAACTTAGTTTTTAATCAAGACAGAAACACTAACATACTTCCATCCCCTAAGACTCTCCTCCTCTTTCAGTTGTATAGGAATGTTCTACGATATTTTCCTCCTTCTTAATATTTCTCGTATTTAATTGTCCCAAATATTTTTAAAACTTTTCAAAACATTTTCTTTTAGAGCTATGTTGCCCCGCAGTGGACTGATCGTTAAGACACGGTTCCCAACAGATCACCGAAGTCAAGCATCACTGGCTGCGGTCAGTGTGCGGGTGGGTCACCACTTGGATCAGTCTGCGTAGGGACCGAGGGTGTGCGGTATTGGTCCTCGTTAAACTGTGCTACCGTAAAGTGCTCGACTTCGCGTGCAGGTGGTTGGGCTACCGAAGCAGGGGTGCCATCCCCTCTGCAGAGGATCAAAATTGTGATGGCATGTCTTCGGATCATCCTCAGGGATGTTTCCCAGACCGTCGCCAATAGCCCATTGTGCAGCTCTAGTGCGACGTAAATGAACTACTACTACTACTACTTTAGAGCTATGTTCTATGCAGTTTTCACTTCCCTATCGTTTCCTAAATTGAAAGCTTTTAATCTATTTGAAAATCAAGAGAGAAACTGACGTATTTCCTTTTCCTATGACTCTCCTCATGCTAATGGTGAAAGCATGCGAAGTCTTGCCATGGGTAAAGAGTTCCGCTCTACGCTACCTATAGCTCATTTCGATTGCCAATAGCTCATTTCCATCGCCAATTTTTCAAAGCTCCAACCCGTTCTGACTTTTTACTGCATTTTTCTGCTAGCTATTTAGCCTCAACCACAAGCTTCATTATTGGAAACACAAAGCTATAAGCTAACGCAAAGTGCTTACCACACTTTTCTACAATTCCTCTCCAGTCCCTGCTAACAATCTGCTGTTTAAAATGTATTTTATTGCGGGAAATTTGGAAATAATAACTATGCGTGGAAAAAAAATAAACACTGATTTTATTCCACTTTTAAATTTGATTCAAACTTGCGTAGTTTTTTATACTTTTATAAATTTTACGAACAACAGCATGTAAAAATTTTTGTAGTTAAATTTAAAGTTTTATTACTTATGACACCCTTTCGCTTTTTGTTAAATTTTGCGTTTTGTTTGTATAAATTCACGTGATTACTATTTAAATGCGAACAAATTTTATCGAATCATAAAAATGGAAGCGAAAAAGTCGTGTTTTTGTAAATTTTGTTAAATCTATCATTGGAAGGTAAAAATTACATTAAGTTGACTCTTAAATTATCTAATAATAATAATTATTTCTAAAGTATAAAAAAAGTTAGTTCATTATAGTCTTATTTAATTACAAATGTCTTACATTTATGTTTGTTTAAAATGTTTTAATGTCCAAAATATTTGCTGTATCCATATTCATTACTAAAGATATTATATGTTTTATTCATTTTGTCTGTTATTCTGTCTCTGGATAATGCATTGCAGGTCAAGGCTTAACACAAAGAACAAATTGACTTGAACCCTTGACACTATTTTTCAGGGAAATTAAATCTATATTTTTATGGCATACTAAAAACTTTGTTAGCAACATTTTGTAGATTTATTAGCTTTTTTTTGAAAAATCTAAGAAATTTTTTTATAAATTCCAAAGATTTAAATAAGAGCTGGCAGTACACTAATTTAGAAAATGAAGGAAACGAAAAATTTCACTCACATACTGAGCACACATTTTTCCTATTCATGGTCCATTTCAAGCTAAAAATTTTGCTAAGCTCCCTGCTAATTGAAAAAAAGCATGTGTTTTAGATATTCCTGCTTAAATTATAACTTTTCTCAAAGTATTATTTCATAAAACAACATTTCTGCAAAAAATTTAGAAACTTTACATTGGTGGGGCAGTTTAGCACTCAATTATTGAAATAAAATTTTATTACATAAAAAAAAAAAAATAATGCTTTTATAATTCCTATCTGCTAATGTAAGAGTGCCAGGTAAAAAACACTTTTGCAAAGAAGACTGCTGTTTTTTTTTATGATTCTCTAATTTCTACATGAAAACTTAAACACAGAAATTAAAGTGCGTAATTTTACACTATTGTTTATATAACAGGTTAATGCTAAAAGTTGGAGCCAAATGAGTTTTGAGTTTAAAAAATGAGCTAAAATTTTTGTAGAACTTAATTTTTTTGTAAAAATACTTTTTAAATTAAAATGTTGCATACTTTTTTGTATATTTATCCACAACTTTAATAAATGTTATTTCTTTCCAATTTTTTTTTAGTTGTATTCCATCAATAAATTAACAATGGAACTTCAAAGTTCAGTGAAAGAACCTATTCTTGTATATTGCCATGTACAGTCTGTCCCAAACAATGTTTCTGAAATATGCCTTAATGTAAAAGATAAAAATACTGTTGTATTGCATCCGGATAGAACTAAAAATGTAAAAGATGTAAGTATATTTCTTTATTCTGCTCTTTTAATTGATTATTATTAAAATCATAATATATTTTAATGCTTACTAAGTATCTGACCCAGAGTGGCCAAGAGAACATCTGTGCCTAGAATATTTTGAATTCTTATTGGATTTTTTTGCTTTACCCTTTTCCTCATCCTTAATCTTTTTTATTATTGAAAATCAGATCTTGAATCAATTAAAAGTCAGTTTTTGTAGCTATTTTAAATTTGTTATTATTTTATTACTAGTTTTAATTTTTATAAAGTTATTTCCCATCACCACCTTGAATTTTTCCCCTGGTCTAGAATCTCTACCTTTCCTTTTTTTCTTTCCCCCTTTGAAAACAATTTTTGTTGGTTTTAGGTTTGATTTGTTGTTTGGTTGTTTTTAGGTTTTTAAAAATTTATTCAAAAATTTTTATGTTCAGTATAGTTTTAAGTTCCAATATAGTTTTTAAGCTTAAAACTGCTTAATCGGTTTCAAAATCAAGACAGATACTTACATACTTTATATTCTTGTAACTGTCCACATGTTAATGCTGAAAACATAGCAAGTATAGCAGCTATAGGTAAAGAATTCTGGTAAGTGCTATATTACAACTAATTTCAATTGCCAATTTCAAGGAACACATAATCTATAAATGAAACAAATTTTCATTGATATTTAATATTTAAAAAAAACTTGTTTATGTTCAATTTTCTGTTTTTTGTTTCTTGATGTATTGATAATTAAAACAAACAATGTTTTATTACTCAACATTTTAGTCTCTTCTCTTAATTTCCCCCCACCTCCTTACAAGTTAAGATATCAAGGTTTGACTATATTTGTATATATATTTTTGTTCATTTGAGTGAATTTTAAAATCAAAATATTTATGAATCTTCAAAGTTGCTTGTTCTGTATTCCTTAAAATTCTGTTATTAGTGCTACTCTGTATCATTTTGCATTAAAAGACGTTCATAGTTTTGTTATTTGATTTTTTTTCTTCTAAAACTAAGAGATATCCTATTTATAATCTATCTCGATCAGATGTTTTTTTTCTTCTAATTCTAGATGTTTTAATTCTAATTCTATCCATGTAATCTGGTTTTCTCTCTATCTATATACAAAGTTTAAAGAAGATTATAAATATGATTTTGTTTTTCAGCTATAATGAAAAAAAAATTCCCATTTTTTTTCAAATTCAGCTTTTTTTTTTTTTTTTTTTGGAATTAGTATAACTGTAAATGTAGGGGGTGGCGGAGATAGTTGGTCTCATTGAAAAGTTATCTGTAAAATTAGATTGTTTTTTTTTGAAAAAAAAATTACTATTAAAAGGCTTTTTTTTTTTTACCTTGGTATTTACAAAAAAACCTTAAACAGGGGACCAATGGCGCTGGAATGGACCTTAGTCCACCTTACATTCATTTCCCAGTTAGTCTAATCTTAGAAACTTATAGCTTGATTAGCCATCATACACTGACCACCTTTTATCATTTAATTGATTAATCTCCTATAGGGGATAAGAATTTAGTATAGTAGTTAGAGCAGGGCGAGAATTTGCCATTTGGCAGCTTGCTATTATCGATCAAATATTTAAAGCAGACAAATTTATGTTTGAACAAAAATGTTGAGGTATATATTTTACACCTACTGCTTTTTGAAACATTGAAATTTTAAAAGCACATTATTTTGGTTTAATATTAATATCATTGAAATAAATGTTTTGATTTTTATGTTTCTGTATTCTTTTACAATTTTAGTCACCAAAAAGTTCTTCATATTATTTTAAATATTGTTTACATTTTTCATGAATATAAAATAGTAGCGAGCACAACTTTTAGTCTGGCAAGTATCCTTATAACTTGTATCTTTCTAGGAACATTATTTTTTCTCTCAGGTGTTTGATTCAAAGACCACTCAAAAAACATTATTTGATCACATTGCTCTGCCTATGATAAAAGATTTATTGCGAGGAAGAAATGGTAAGATATTAATTATAATTATCTATGCATCTGTTGTTACTCAATGGTCTGTGCTAATTATTTTTAGATACTTTTTATTAGATCTGTGTTACCGAAATTACTTGTTTTATATCGTTGAAAGTTTTATGTAAATGTTACATCAGTTAAATGTTTGACCAGGGCTATCAATAAACTTTAACTAGATACTATATTTTCAACTTTTTAATTATGACTTGAACTTTTTAAAATTTTAATATTCAGATATAAAAGAAAGATATGAAAATTGAGCTTTAAGGATATTTATTTTTTCTCTTGTCCATGTTTTCATCAATGGTGTTGTTAAAAAATAGAATTTTTAAACATGTTAAAAAATCCAAATTTTATGAACCATATGAAAATATGTAGCATTAACTGTGAATAGCTTTTAAAAACCATGTGGAAGTCTGTCTCAATCACCGTTAAAAAATTGAACAGAAAACCATACAAATTTACAAGGGAGTCGTGTTTTGAACATATTAAAAAAGAAATTACTGAAATTTGCGGGGCAAAATTTTTTTGCTTAAATATTATATTTAAAATATTGAGTGTTCAAACATCACTTGGAAATCCTTAGCTCATAACTGTCGACAAAATGATCGAAAAGCCACATACATTCTTGAGGAAATTGGCACCCATTGAACACACTAGTAAAAATTACTATTCAAATGAGTGACTCAAAATTTACCTGTCATGGTAATATTATAGTAGAACTGTTAGATTTTTAAAAACCACTTGGAAATCCACTCGTGTAAACATAAGGTGTAAAAGGCTACGAAATGTAACAACCCTCATGTAAACATAAGGGTTATAAGGTGTAAAAGATTTTTAAGAAACTACAGATTCTAAGCAGGTTTGTGCATACAACTCTGTTTGAGCAGGTCAGAAAACTTAGTTATTCAAATTTGCAACTGAAAATTAACCTGCCGTAATAGTATATTCAAAATATCAGTATTTTAAAGACTGTGAAAATCTGTACCTATAACTATAAAAATAGTGGTTGAAAAACCACATGGATTTATGCACTTAGTTTTTTTAAAATGTCATTATGCTTGATTCAATTATATTTCAATAATATAATAATAATATCAAACGTTTGGTATTTTTACCACAGTAACTGTGTAATTTTTATCTAAGGGTCATTAATTTAAAATTTTCCTTTAAAATCTTCAGATTTTCGTAGTTGTCCTGATATTTCTGATAAAAATATTTTTTCCAAATTTTTTAATTTTTTGTCCTGATTTTTGTATGTGTTCAGGACATTCCATTTTCTACAAATACCAATGGGGATTTTCAATAAGTACATTTGAGGATATGAAGGATTTGAATTTTGAATCAACACCTATTTATTTTTTAATTAATTCGTGTGGAAGTTACACAATTAGATATTTCCAATTTAGGAGCAATCTACTAATTAAATTCCTGGTTCAGGTATTTAGCCTTACCCATATGATTAAATTTTTCAACCTTTTTGGGAATTGAATCATTCTATGAAAAAAAAGCAAATAAACTGTTTTACTTTACCAAAATTTGATATTGAAGAATTCTGGGGTTGTATGATAATTTATAATTTTAAGAAAATGCAGTAACAAATCTGGTTGAGTGATTTTAAAAATGATCGATTCTAGCAATCAACATTACACTAATTATATTATTGAATAATTATATTATTGAAATGGTAATTGTGGAAATATCTACTGAAATTACTTTTGTACAAAAATCTTAAATGGCATAGTCTGTGTGTTTTCATTTTAAAATTATTGAATCCTATTTTGAAATTATTTGATTAGGAAAATCTTGAAATCAGTTAAAAATTTTAATTATATATTAGTATGAGGAACTATTTGATGTTGTTTTTTTTAATACTATAATAATTTTTTAGTATTGATTTGAAACTTATGATTGGTTCTGTATTGATAAAATTTTACTGGAAAATTTCTGTTTTAAACAAAGTGATTCTGAAATAAAAAATAATATATTTTATTATTCTTTAATAAAAATTGCTTTTATTGATAAATGTAGAGCAACTTACACTTTTTTCTTTAAATTTTTTTTGTTCTTATTAACAGTAATTTGGTTAACGCATACTGTTCCTAAAGAAGGTCAGGATTTTTTTTTAAAAAGTTGTTATGATTTTTTATTTGGCCCACTTTTAAGCCTGAATGCTTCAGGTCCAGTGGATCAAATGGTACTTCATGCAATGCTTTAATAAAATTACAAATTTGAAATAAAAAACAGGAATGAGAAAAGACAAATATTTTTTCTACTTGCCTAAAATTTTTTTTGGCTGCTAACCATTCTTCAAGTTCTAGAGACCCTGTGTAAGATTGTCATTTTTAACATTGACATCAATGATAATCACTGTAATCAATGTTATCTACTATTTAAATTTTTTTTCCTTTTTGCGTTTGTTATTTTCATCAACAAAGTTGTTATAATACACTTCTATGTTATTTTGTGGCGTAACTAACACTATAAATATTAAATACCAATTCACTAGTATATAAAACATGTTAACTTGATTCTATCTTGAGGTACCTTTTGATAGATGAAGGTTGGCGTAGTCAATAATTAATTCCCTTCAATTTTATTTATTAATTTTTTGTTAATTTTACTACTTTCTTTTATAACATATATTTAGATACATTAGGTTTTTTTTCCTTGTCATCCTACAAATGAAATATAATGCATTTTTTATTTTCCTTAAATTTATGAGGTTAATGTATAGATTAAAAAGAATTATTATATAAAGTACTAAAAAAAAACATTTTCCTTAAATTGTGTTTTAGATTTATTTATATGTCATTTACTTTTATTTAGGTGTTTTGTTTATGCATGGAGTTTTGTTCAATAACGAAATATTAGTTCGATGTATTGAAGTGATATTTAACAGCATAAAGAATTTACAAACTCCTGATTGTGTGAGTACTTGGCTGTTTATATGTATATTATATAATTTAATATAATTGTTAAATATATTTTGAAATTGAAATTTTAGGTTGGGGAACCAGATCAAATAAGAAGGTACAAATTGTATCCTTCTTTGCATATCTCAAATGGCTATTCAAATGAAATTGACTACATACAAGAAATTGAATCTAGAAAGTACTAAACAAATTCTCATTTTTTTCTTCTTTTATTTCCTTTTTCTTGTTTATGTTTCCTAAATTACTTCATGTTAACACTACACTTTAGGAATTTTGTTTTAGAATCCATGTATTTAAAGTTTTTACAATCTACACTTTTTAGTATGTATCTTCCGTTAGAATGATTCCTGCATAAAATTTGCTGTTCCATAGATGCTATGTTTTTTTATGATTTATTTTTATTTTTTTATTTAATATTATTATTACCACTAAACTTTTCATTTCAATATTTTGACTGAAATTTAATTTAATTTAATTTTTTTTTAATTCCTTGGAAAATCACTTCAAAAATATCAAACTATATTAAATACCATAATGAACATTTCTACTTAAATGCTTTCATCAAAAATAGGTAATTTTATTTAGCAAAAAGCTTATAAAGAAGTTATTTGAACCGCTATTTCTTTCAATGTTACTTATAAAATGAAATATAAAACGTAACACAACCACATAGATCTTTATCTATGATGTTTATGATTTATGGTCAAAAAGTTAATGAAATAAATATTACACCAATGATAATCAAAAGTGTATATTGCTACATTAGCTGAAATCCACATGAAATCCAGTATGCGCTTATTACGTTAAAAGAATACATTTAGAATAATTGTACATTTCTTTTCTTTTCAATTCCATCAGTTCTACTTTTCTTGTTCAAAAATTCGATATATATTCAATTATTCAATCTTTATGTGAAATGTTAGTCTCTTTGGATGGTTTATTTTCACGTTAACACATGCGTTATTCAAATCTTAGCTGCTGCATTTTGGCTTTTGTTAAGATTTGGATCTATTCGGAATACATGTATACAATTTAAATACATGTTATTTATTGAAAGTGACTGACTGTTACCTGTACATAATTTTTTTAAAATTTTAAATAGCAGATTAAAATAAAAATTGTATTATTATCAATCTGTTAGTTTCCTAGTTTTTATTAAAGAGTCACAATTTTCGTCAAAATTAATTTAGTTCTATTATTTAAGTAAATATTTATGATATTTTTGAGCAATTTTAATCTAACAACTTTACACTTTAAAGCCCATCTCCATTTGGACGACAGAGGTCGATATATTGAATGTTGACTGTATCATTTAAGTCTAAGTTATCACTTCATACAAAAAATGAATCTTAAGTAAAAAATCCAACCTGCATTTTTATAAAGAAAAATTGCAGAGGGATAGGAAATACATACTGCAAATATCACTACACAGTTTTGGATTAAATTTCAATTAAAATGTGAAGTACCTGTTTTGAATTTCCATTAATAAGCTCTCATATCAAATAGGAAAAGTGGCCAATCTATATGTGATATGCAGATTCAAGATTCTACTACAGTTCAAGCTTGCAGACATAAGAATTATTCTGTACTAGTCAGTAATGTGGATATTTATAAGAATTATATTTATGATCTTCTGGAAAATTCTCCGAATAATCAGAATCTCTCAAAGTATATATTTTTGTCTTATAGTTTATGCAATTTTATATTTTTTATAATTTTTATACTTCCAGTACAATGTACAACATTGTTGTTGAGCTTAATTATTTATGTTTACAATATTTCAATTTTTTTCCCTTTTAAATTTGATATTTAACTGTTATACTGCATGAAGTCAAATGGAGATAAAGTAGCATAACCTCAAAATGTACACAAGATAAATTATACTTTAAAGTAACAAATTTCTGATAAATCTGCTAACTTGTTATAAAATCTATGCATTACATTAAGTAATAAACCCAAATATCCTTCTCCTGAGATTATAAATGTTTATTTCATGTCTTTGTCTTATTTGCAAAAGTAAACAGCTTATCACACTTTTTTAAAATTCTTTACAGCTTTTCTGATGATGATAAATTTATACATAAGTAGTAAAATATTTTGACAAAACAAGTTTTTTTACTAATTTTTTTAAATATTTCTAGTCTCAGTTTGAAAATTCCATTCCTTAACTAACTTTTTTATGGTGTTATTTTATTTTGCTACAATATGAAAAAAAATTACAATAATTTGTATTTCTATGAAAATTTTAGTTTTTAACAATTATATTACTTGCATAATTTTCAAATTTAAATTCTAAATATTGATAGAATTGTCATGTAAGTCCATTATCCTAATTTTTATTAAACATACGGTCAGTCTAAAAGTGATTGGTCAGTTTAGTAAAGCTAAAACAAAATTAAAATATTTCTTGATTAGATTCTAAAATGTGAGTTAGAATCACAAACCATAATTGTGCTACATTTCTTACATGATTTATTTCTAATTTTAATTTATTTTCAAGATTAGTGCTATTTTTTTCACTTAAAAGTTATTAAGCTAATTTTTAAAAGTTATTTTGTTCCTCTTTTATTTATTTCAAGTATATTCTTTGTAGGACATTGCAAGAGGATCATACTGGACATGTTTATGTGTCTGGGGCTATTGAAAAACAAGTAATAACTGCAGAAGAAGCTTTGAGAGAATTTGAAAAGGGACAAATTAATCGAAACAATCTTCTCAAAAATTTGAAGACTGAATCTAGTTGCTATAGCCAAACTGTTTTTGTTATCAAGGTTCTTCACACTCGTTTAAATACTAGAGCTGATAAAGTATCACAGGTTAATTTTTTTCTTTTCAATTGTAATTCATCACAGTATTAAAGTTATTATTAGTTATTTATTATTTCTTTTTTGTTAAATTGAATTACATAGGGCACTAGCAGTTTCGAAAAATGTCTTTGATTTAGAAATGACAGAATTATAAATTTCTCCTACATTTTAATTTAACTTAAATTGCTGGTAAATAAATATATTTTGTTTTTTCATTTTTGTGTAAATAAGTACTTTTTTGTTTTTTCATTTTTGTTTATATCCTTTTTTGTTTTTAAAATAGATAAAAATATTGTTGATAAATTTTTCAAAAAATGCACTTTAAATTTTTTTTTATTTTGAGAAAAACCAACCAAGAAAATAATCACTCAAATATTTGTTTAAACTGAACATTTTTAAAAAAAAAAATTTGAGTTAGTAAAAAGCAAATTCACCAGAGGCTATTTAAAAAATTGCAAATATTTAGCAAAATTGCGGTAGTCTGGTGCTATGGAAACAAGAAGAGGGCATTTTAAGGAGGGTAGTTTCGAGGAAGAGGTCTCCTTTTCTTTCGCCGAAACCAGTCCTAAAGAGGGACCCTGCACCCCTACTTGAAATAATCATACCTCGTTACCATAATACCATAGTCACCGCCACAGCTCCAGACGAATGTCTGGTAGAGTACCTATCTTAGACAAACAGTAACCAGGATCCTATCAAGGGACTTGTCAGCCATCCTTTGATGGAGCAGATAATTCGAATATTTGAATGAATTCTTAAATCCTGGCATACATAGTGCAGCCTGGATTCACACACAGATTGGACCATGTTTATCAGATCAGTTATTTAAGCATAATAAAAGTGGGAAATTTATGGCCAGTTGCCGTCGCTTCTAATGTCACAATAAATCACTTCTTGCATTCTTTGTTAGAAATCCTTATTGTATCATTTTCTACTACATCATTGGTTCGACAATATGGTTCATCAAACTATACCATTATTTGATCCATGTTTGCAATATTAAAATTCGTATAGTTATTTTTTAAACACAGCTTAAAGAAATCCATTTACAGCATCAACAAAATTGGAATGCAGTTTCTTGCTTTTATTTGTTCCTTTTCTCATGGAGATGTTAAATCTTTTCCACCAGTTACAGAGAAGAAGCCTTGAAATCATTGAATATGGGAAATAGAAATTTACAATGTTTCTTCTAGCATCCAATTTGAAACCACAAACCGTTTTCACTTTCTTTTTCAAAAAATTTATACTGTGTATCATTCAATTTTATCAATAACGGTTTTCAGCCGCTCGTCAATTTATTTGGTTTTTTACATCTATGGTTATTGGTCAATAATACTTTTTTATTGATCCAATCTTTGATGCTTTTTCTGTCGATTATAAAATTTTTTAAAGTTTGAACGTGTAAGAATTTATTTTTTGCATCTTGGATCAAATGATTGGTATCAGTATAGATTGCAAAAAGATTTCAAACTGAGACTGATTTTCATATTGCTATAAACATGTGCAAGTTTAAAGATGCCTCATTCCATTTATGTTTTTCTTCTTCATTCAGGACAATTCGAAGAAGGAAAAAAAAAATTAAATTCTCAAACCACTTCCTTACTCTAAAATGTTCATGCTTAATGACCAACGTGCTTACTGACCATTTTCAAAAGATCTGAATTGAGACATGTGACATCACAAGAGGAATGAAAGCAAGCTTTTTCGCTACAATTCAACTAGCATGCTTAGATCATCAGAAAATGTTTATGAAAGTTAAATAGGTAGTGATCTCAGCAGAGATGCTTTCAGGAGCCTGTCTCTCAGGTTTAAACAACAGCCGTACACATGGTTTAA
This sequence comes from Parasteatoda lunata, assembly GCA_949128135.1. Classification (NCBI taxonomy): domain Eukaryota; kingdom Metazoa; phylum Arthropoda; class Arachnida; order Araneae; family Theridiidae; genus Parasteatoda; species Parasteatoda lunata. Next base: position 58,839,105 of record OX421975.1, on the reverse strand, counting down.
TCTTGATCTTGATGCAGCCCCTGGAGAAAAAAATTCGAATATGCACTAGGAGCTACTGAAAGTTTTTATCTTATTTTCTTTCTATCCTTTTTTATCCCACATGAATGAGTAGAAACACTTGATGGAATTGGGATATTAAGAGGCTGTTGTTCGATGTAGGTTTATTCAGTTTTGATCGTTGGTCGAAGTTGGGGGTTGAGTGGGGCTTATTCGGTTTTGATTGCTGGTCAATATTTGTATGAAACTATGGATGATATTTTATGATAGTGGAATTATAATTTTTTTAAAGAATACCTGAAAATAATATATTTTTTTAAGTATTTCTAAATCTTTTTAGGAATACCTAAAAAAATTTTCTTCCCACCTTTCACTAATTGTTTTATTACTTGCATATTATTAAATGATTTTAGACATCAAAGGAATAATGCATAAATTACACAATTCATAATCATTTCTTATTTTCAATGTTGATTTTATCATAATTGTTTTATTTTCATTTGTTTTACTCCATTTTAATCATAGTGATTTTTTAATTCTAGGAGAAAGGAAAATTTAGTCAACTGTGTATTGTTTATCTTAATAGAGACAAGGATATTCCACAAAATAGAATTTCATATCAAAATTTTCAGAATAATGGTAATGCTTTACAATTTTATTATTTTCATTTATTTTTAGATTTCAAATGTGTTTTTACATTCTTATAAATTTGATTTTATATATATTTTCACTGGAAAATAATTTAAAGTTGTCAGTGTTACATACCTTTTTTTCTGACCCCAATTCCTGTTTTTCTGCATAACTGACTAGTTTCTCCCTGTGCTACAGAATATGTGCATTGTAAAAAAAACCCATTCAAACTTTAATTAAAACTATTTATACTACAATTTTCATTTCAAGTTTTCATTTATTATTATTATTTTAGAACTGTTTAGCTTCTTTAAAACTATATAAACTTTATATAATTTGCTACATAATAAATTATTTATTTTGTAGGGCATGCCTATAAAGCTGTATCTGCTTTACAAAAGTGTTTTGAAGCTTATCGAGAATCATTGAGTAGTGGCATGACAAAGGTAGTTAAGATATCTTTTTTTAATTTAATTTTTTGTCTTTTTGAACTTATACATCATGTAACTGTCATATTATTTGTAGGTAATCCCTTACAACGATTCCAAATTGACGCAGCTTTTTCAATCTCATTTTAAGGGAGATGGAAAAATAAGAATGCTCATCTTTGTTAGTCCTGTTGTGGAGAATTATATAAACACTTTAGTGAGTTATAGCTTTAATACACTTTTTTTACAACAAACTAAAGCCTTGGGAGAAATTGGGCTTCAAACCCAAGTGTACAAGAAATCAAATAGAATTTTTTCGAAAAGTGATTTCAGATATTAAAAAAAAATTTAAACAGTTCATAAATCCTGATATTTCGGATAAAAGATATTTTGTCCTGGTTTTTAGCTTTTTATCCTCGGCTTAATGAAAGAGCAATCGCCTTCCAATAAGGTGAATTGGGTTCGATTCCCAGCGATGGCTGGTCAAAGTTAATTTCGTACCCTGATCGCACTGACCACATTGCTGTTGTAAAATATCCTCAGTGGTAGATGGATCATGAGTTAAGAGTCCTCTTGCCTTAGTTCCATCAAAAAGTCCTCCACGAAGGCAAATTTCTCTTAATACTTGATTCAGGAGTTCCCTTGTCTTCTGGATTGGGTTCAAAATTACAAGGCTACGGAGTTCAATATTGGAAACCCTAAATTAGGTTGGCTGTTCAGCGATGGTTATAAAATAAAATACAAATGCAGATCTATAAAAATAATATATTTGAAAAACCAAAAGTTTTGAATTTTTGATCAAACATCTTTTTTGTTTTAATTCATAATTTTTGTTGAAATTAGAATAGTTTCACTTTAGAGACCGTCTGTGAATTACATTGTGCAGGCATATAGCCCAACCCACAGGATTCATTGTTTCAACCTTTTGGGAGAATTCAGTCATTTTATGAAAAGGAAACTTTATTATCAATTTTACATTATTAAATTTTTTAATGATGAATTCAGGGTTCATATATTTAGATACCGTTTACAGCAAATTCAGTAAAAAGCCTTGTCAGATAGAGTTTTATAGTGTAACAATTACTGATTTGCCTCTGTCATGTGATTTAAAAATATGGTTCTATTCAACATTACAGTCATGATAGAATTTTCGGAGTATGAATTGAGGGATTGCCCACTAAAACTATTTTTATACAAAAATGTTAGTTACATTCACTGCATTCCCAGAATTGAAAAGAAGAAAAAATTAATAATAATAATTAAAATTATTAAATTGTTTTTCTGTTTTTTTTCTCCTGTAAATATCCATAATACCCTTTTACTAATGATAAAATCTTTGCTTAATTAGATTTTTGAAATTTAAAGGAAATTTAATCTGAGTTTGCTGTATGATTTAAAGAAATACTATACCAAAAATCTTATAAATCAATATTATTATTATTATATAAGAAATAATTCAAGTTGACAAATTATTTTTATTTAATGGATTAATCAAATGAAATTTTAAATGGATGTTTCATAATTGTAGGAAGCTATGAAATTCGCTGAAAGAAATCAAGATAAATCTTCTGTGTCCTTTACTTCGACTGTTCTTTCTGTAGGATCTAAATTCAGTAGCCAAATTCATACGTCTGCAAGGGAATATGAACATAAATGGAAATACTTAAGTAATTGTCTTTTTCTTTTTTTGAAAAAAAAATCTTGCTAGTTTTTATATCAAAAATTTGTTTAAAAGAATTAAATTTTGTATTGTTTTAATAAAAAGTTACTATAATATTAATTTCATAATTCAGAAATTTTTTTCATCATTAACATATACAAATTAATTAATATTTTAGTCTCAAAAGTATTTTGTTTGGATTTATCTGTGTCTGATAAGTCTGTACTAAATGTGATAATATAAACATGCTGATTTATTCATACATTTAAAGAAAAAATCTTTTAGGTCTATAACAAATTATTTTTGATTGTCCTGCATGGGTTTAGAATAATCCTAAAATTGTATAAATTAACTAATAATAATTATAAAATTAAGGAAAAACACTAAAAAATATTTAGAGCAATTAGATTAAACTGCAGTTAGTTTGATCTTTACAGTTTACAACGCTTTGTAATTCTAAAAAAATTTAATTAAATGTTTATTTTCAGCACATGTTTCTGGAGAACTGACACCAGCTATTGATATCTCTTCTAGTTCTGTGAGTATTGCTGTAGCCAATTAAATTATTAAATTTACTCTTTTTATCTTGTTATAACAATTGTGTATAAATGTAAGAATTTAAAACAATTTATTTTGATGCATAAGCAGTATGCCATTAAAGTGTATTGTGTCAAAGGTTATAATTTTTAACAAAACTTTTATGATGATAATGAATACTAGATAATTAATGCGTCAAAAATTAAAAATATGTCTACAAAACTGTATTTTGATTCATTTTAAAGTTTCCAGTTTCATCTAAATAAATTTACAGCATGTGCTTGAAATATTTTTTTCTGTTAGTTTAATGCTTACTGGATCTGTAAATTTTCTATTATTTGTAAAAAATCTTTCTGAATAATTTATAAACTATTTTTAAAGAGTATTTTTAATACCAATTTTCTATATTATATGATTAACATAAATATTTCTAAACATCTATTAGTAAATAAAAATAAATTTAAATAAGTTTTTAAAGCAATAAGAAAAATTAAATTTTTTAAAATATGACACAAATTTGGCTTGTGCTAAACAAAGAACTGAAATACTGTTTGTTAAAAATTAAAAGTTCTTTTGAGGTCAAAATTTTAATTTTTAAACTCAGTTTAAGAACTTCATTCATCTATCTCTCCGTAAATAGCACAAATTTCCTGAGCAGCTTTTGTGACTTTAGAACCTCAATGAGAAACAAACAAAAAGAATTCTGAATTTAAAGTTCTACTTTAATGATCTGAATGAACTAAACTCGAGTAAAAAAAATCATACAGTCAAGTAGATTAAAACATCCATTTTCAAATGGTCTAAAGCATTATGCTAATAGCTTTTAATGACATATGGAATATTAAAATTTAAAAAAAGGGTAGGAACTCAGTTGTCAAACATAAAACTGTTTCTTTTAAAAAGTAATGAGTAAAAGTACTTTAAGCAAAAGTAATGAGTAAAAAGTTTTGATTTTACAAAAGTAACAAGTAAAAAGTACAAGTAGAATACAAAAAAAAAGTAACGATTTTAAAGTACATATAGAGGGAATAAAAAATTCGAAGTAACCTTAAATTTCATTCAAAAATGTTTACAAAAATACAATTATAATTTAAAATGCATTAAATTTTATTAAAATGTGTAAAACATTACAATGCATGAAAAAGTTTCAAAATTCATTGAAATTGTTAAAAAATTCAAGAAAAAAGAAAAAATTGTTTTTGTTAAAAATCAAAGAAATAATAAAACTCTAAAATTTTTTAATGCATACTACATATTAATTAAATGAAGCATATATTTGTTATTTTAAAACTTAAATACCAAAAATTAAAATGTGGACAAAAAATGTTTGGTTTAGTAACATCAAATAAATTATTGACATTATTTAGAAAAACATCACTTTTAGATGCTAATAATACTGTTTATCAAAATTAAAGAAATTTGTTAAGGCACTTTTCAATTAAAAAACAATTATATTTTGGTATATTACATAATTTTTTTTAAAAAAAGATAAAGCCTGCAAGGTACTTTAGCCCTGTTTTTCATTTCAAACCAAACTAAACTATGTAAGATGAACAAGGAAACTCAACCTATGCTGTTTGGTTCATGGCTTTATACATAAAAAAGAGAAAAAAAAAGGTATCTTTCCTTCCTTTTGTTTTTGTATTTCTAATGGGTGTAGCATCTGACAAAATACATTAATGGGACATCAAAGATACATAAAACCATCAACAGTTTGTTCCCTTCTTCCCTCCATAGCTTACTGGCTACTACTACTAAAAAATATTTCCTTGAAGAACATAAGATCACTTGTGAAAGCATGCTGCCAAAACTCACATGCACACAGAGGTAATTCATACAAGACATGGTATTAAAGTTTATAGTAAATCGTGAGATTAATTACTGACTTCAAATACTTAAAGATTAGATGACCTATTTTTGTGAAAATAGTATATGCATACTTAGTATACTTAGTTTACAGTGTTTAAATGCACATATTTTTCATTTTCGAACTTTTTCTTTAGAACCTTTAGAGCTGAACAATTTCCTTTCAACTCCATAGGTATTCATGTCGTATTTCACAATTGAACTGTCATTGAGTGTTCTGACTTTCTCCTTTGAGGAAATTGCAATTTTTGAAGATGTTTGGAAAAACAAGAAATATTAAAGAATATATAATTATTTAAATTTATAAATTTAAAAAAAAGTTTGAAAAAAAAAATATAACAATTTCTTGCGACATTTTGGTTTTAAATACTTGTATTTTTCCTCGAAAAAGTAATGAAACAACAAGTAAAAGTACTAAATTTAAAAAGTATGTACTTTTACTTATGTTACAAGTAATGAATATAAAAATATTGCCATGTATGGTGGGCAACCCAATATAGTTTAATGGCACTTGTAAATTATAGTCGAGATAAATGATTCGCAAAATTTCTGTATAAACACAATTATATTGTTTGCTTTTAACTTTTCATTTCTATTTAACTTATAACTCAGTTAGTTTGGGTTTTTTTGTTGCAAGAAGAGAATTGTAAACATTGTATATGTTACCGGCAAAGTATGAAACGCCGCCATTGTATAGAATGCCTAGGCATTGTATAGAATGCCTGACGTTTTTAGGCAAAGTATGAAATGTGAGATTTATTACATACTTTGCCTAGACATTGTATAGAATGCCTAGGCATTCTATAGAATGCCAAATGCTATTTAGGCAAAGTATGAAATAAACATCCTGATGAGGTTATTATGTAAATGATGTGCATGTTACTGTGAATGACCAAAATCGGTGGTTGTTGACTTTCACCGGTGAATGTTGACAATCACATAGTCGCTTTGGTGAATGTCCGAAATACTTATTACATCCGATTTTATATTAATTTATTCGTGGATATAATTACATTTATTCGATATTTTAATACTTACTGACGATAGATTAGAAGAAACATCAGTGTTTGGAGTATCGAACAAATATATACTGGGCAATGGCTCTTGACCTTAAAAAAACATCAATGTAGGGTATACCCGGCAAATGTATACCGGGCAATGGCACTTGATCTTAAAAAAACATTAGTGTAGGGTATACCGGGCAAATGTATACCGGGCAGAGGCACTGAATGTTAAAAAAAACATCAGTGTAGGATATATCGGGCAGTGGCACTTAACTAGACCGGACATTTACCAAAGATCTAGTATGAAGTCTAGTAGTAGGTCTACTTAAGTGCCATTTCCCGGTATACCCTACACTGATGTTTTTTTTAAGGTTCAGTGCCACTGCCCGGTATACCCTACACTGATGTTTTTTAAGGTCAAGTGCCACTGCCCGGTATACATTTGCCCAGTATATCCTACACTGATGTTTTTTTAAGGTTCAGTGCCACTGTCCGGTATATATTTTCCCGGTTTACCCTACACTGATGTTTTTTTAAAGTTAAGTGCCATTGCCCGGTATATATTTGCCCCATACTAAAAACACTGATGTTTCTTCTAATCTATCGTCAGTAAGTATTAAAATATCGAACAAATATAATTAAATCCACGAATAAATTAATATCAAATCGGATGTAATAAATATTTCGGACTTTCACCAAAGCGACTATGTGATTGTCAACATTCACCGGTGTCAACAACCACCGATTTCGGTCCTTCATAGTAACATGCACATCATTTACATAATAACCTCATCAGGACGATTTTTTCATACTTTGCCTAAATAACATTTGGCATTCTATAGAATACCTAGACAATGTGTGAAATATAAACCATTTCATACTTTGCCGGCTAATTTTAGGCATTCTATACAATGCCTAGGCATTCTATACAATGCCGGATTTCATACTTTGCCGGTAACATATATAAGCATTCATAATTATGAATGCTTACTTCCTTCATATTTCAGTTCTTTAGTTCTTTATTGCCAACATGAAAAAAAAAAAAATTCATCATTTTGTTTCCAATATTCATATGCATTGGCGTTTTATATAATATAATTGTTCTTTATTATTATCACTATTTATTCTCGAGTTATACATCATGTGTATTATTTTTACTATAATGGTAAAAGAGCCACAATGGCTCAGGGGATAGAGCATTCGCCTTCCAATGCAGCGAACCGGGTTTGAATCCCAGTCGATACGAATTCCGCATCCGTCTTGTACCGACCACAGTGCTGATATGAAATATCCTCAGTGGTAGATGGATCATGGGTTAGAGTCTCCTTGCCTTCAGGCTAACCGTGGGAGGTTTCTGTCTTGCCTTCAGGCTAACCGTGGTCTTCCTCTCCATGTAACGCAAATGCGGGTTAGCTCCATCAAAAAGTCCCCCACGAAGGCAAATTTCTCCCAATACTCGATCCAGGAGTTCCCTTGTCTTCTGGATTGGGTTCAAAATTAGAAGGCTACGGGGTTGAACATTAGTAGTCGTAAACTCATAAAATTGGGTCAGCTGTTCAACAAGGGTTATAAAATAAAATAATGGTAAAAAAAATATTTCTTCTTCTTAACTTTTTATTCTTTCATTAATTCAATTGTAATAATACTAAAAAATAAAAACTCCTATTGGTTGATCTCATTTTGAAAGACTCAATTTTATAAGCTATGTTTGAAACATGAAAATTTCAAAACTTAAATTTTATTTATTTTAATTTAAAAGTGCCTTGTCTATATAAAAAAAGTGCATTGAATTAACAGGTTGTAACTTCTCTTTGATAATACTCATTAGGACTTGTTCTGTCACAACTGCCTCTTAATAACTTAAGCAAAACTGAAAAAATTTAATTAATTTTTTTAAAGTCAAATATTTCATGAAACTTATTGCCATTTTTGTTCATTTAGTTTAATAAATTTTTTACAGAAAAATTTGATGGAAGATGAATTAAAACTGATTGCTCTAGAAGATTCCCTCGCCACCAAGATATCAAAACACAAAAACTTGACTCAAAAGCTAATGGATTTGCGTAAATATTTATTTTTGTTATAGTCATTATTTTACATTTTCAGTGTTAATGTATTTTTTTTGTCAAATTTTTACAGCTGATGAATTATTTTATTTAAACTTATAAATCAAGTTTAAAAAATGACAGTCAATAATTATTTAATTAAATTTCATTTGTGCTTGTAAAATATAGTAATATTAGTGTGACTTAAATGTAAGCTTTAACTGAACTTAAATTAGCATTTAGCTTTAACTTAAATTGCCGTCTTAATAATTCACGTGTGAAATAGCTTCATTTCTAAATTTTTTCTTAATAATTTTTTTTATAATGAAAACTCAAAAGGGTTGCTTACAATAATTATGATGATATATCATTTCATACAAGAGTAGTCTAGATATCTAGTTATTTCATGAACTTAAGAAATGTAAATTTTTTTTTTCTGGAAGAAAAATTGAAAAAAAAAAATTAAATAAATTATGTTCTTATTAAAAGTGATTGAAAACTCAATATATTGAAATGTTAAATTCTTGCCCTCTTTCCAGGTTACAACTGTCACATTTAAAAAGTTATTAAAAGTAAATAAGTTTTAATATACCAACCACAATTAAAGAGTTACAAGTGCAAAAGTTTAGTTTATTTTTAATAAGTTATAGTTTTTATCATTTGAAAATACTATTTATATTCTTCATTCTTTATTATTTAAATATCTGCTAATGAATATCAGTTCCTATGAATGATATGAAATTTTTTTATGTTATTTTTATTATATTTATAATATATTTAAAATTTATTAGAGGAATATTACTATTTTAATAAATTTTATATTATTTGTATAAAGTCATATTGATAGGTAAATGAGTTATTTTTTAAAAATTGCAAAACAATTCAGATGCAAAATATTTCAATCAAAATTTTTAAAAATTATCTTAATATATTCAGTAAAAGGCAAAACTTAAGATAAAGGAAAACAATATACTTATTCCCTTATTTAGCTAAGATTTCCCTTTTTTATATCTTGTGTATGAATTATTTTTATGCTACTTGTAAGTTTTATAAAATTTAGAAATAAACAGTATGTTTTTTTTTTCTTTTTTTATACCATAATTCAAATATGCGCATTTAATGCATACAGTATTATGCATATCAAACTGCAAGGGGGAAATAATTATAGAGTTGATGAAAGTTGAAAGTGGCATTTATTAGTTTTGTGTACTGTAAATATGGGATAAAATCTGTTAAACTGTTTACAGTTAAGGCATACTGACATAAACACAAAATTGAAAGATTGACATATTACTTCTGCTTATCATATTACTGTTAAAATTTGTGAGAAGTTGAAATGTAATGGAGGAACTAAAGATATGTCTTAAATGGTCATGTTTACTTTTAATTTTTGAGATGGTAGGTGACAATTTGAGATGGAAAATGGACGTAATTGGAAACTGGTAAAAGCTAAGAAAACATCACTTGCAAAGTTTGTAAAATAGTATTAGACGTTGCCTAGTAAATACATTCAAATTAAAACATCAACTATTTGAGAATTTCAAATAATGAAAAATAATACACAAAATATTTAACTTTAAAATAAACAATCACTAACAAAATAAATTAAATTCTTCATATATATGTTAATTCATATTATTAATATATGTTAATTTAAGGAATAATTTTTATTGTGTTTGTATGACAGGAGGAGCACCACCCACAAATTTCTGAAAAGCATTTTTTTTTTGTGCATTTTTTTAAAACTGTGGAATTGGAAGCAGTGCATTTAAATGGGCCTCTTAAATTCCAATTTTTTCACGAGACCTAACACAGAGACCATTTTCTGCTTCAATAGCACAACAGTCCCTTTTGCTCTTATCAACATTTTTTTTTATCTACAGCTACACCTCTCCAATTTTTAATTTTTGAAATTTGTAAGTTTTTTCAGTTTCATCCAGCTATTTACTTGGTTGTTTCTAGCTCAGGATTATTAAAATATTTTGAATATTAAGATCATTATGAGATAGTCTTCCAAGCTTTTCTAATCATGGTTAAATTTTACGTTTTTCATCTTGGTTTCTTTCAATACAAGGACCAAAACTAAAAAATAGTAGCATGCTTATTACAAAATTTTGCAAGCTTCTAGTGTGTTCAATTAATACAATGAGTCAAGTTAGGTAAAACACAAGATGTAGAACAACTATAAGGTAAAGTGCAGGATGTTCATATAATCTCCAGAAGAAAATTTAACTAGTTAAGAACGTGCAGAAAACCATTTTTATAGACCCATAATAGTTGAATTAATGAAAATTTGACTATATTAAAAAAAGTTTATTCTAATTCTAAATGATATAAAAAGTTTATTTTAATTTAAACTGACTTTTTAGGAAAATGCAACCTTGCACATTTGAGATATCCCTAAAAAATTAAGTTTTTAATTTTTATAGTAATTATAAATTACATAATTTCATACATTGTATCAAAGATTTTTTCACTGTATCTATTTTTTTATTTTATTTTTATTAGCATCAAATAGGGTTTTCCACAAATATCATTTTGTATTATTAAACAAAATTTATTTTTTAAAAATGACACCAACATTATTTGGGGACCATCCCTTAATGTTTAATTTCACAAGTTTTCTTTCCTCATATTACCCCATTTTATTGTCCTGATGATTTCTGTAGGATATTTAAATTTATTGCTAAATTTTGTTTTAGGATACAAATTGAAATTTGTGAAAAACTTTTTACCATTTGCAGCTTTCTTTCAAAATTTACAAAAAATACTTAGAAAATTGTTGAAAGCTTTTTAAATATTCAAGATATTCCGATCAGACTTTTTTTCATAAGTTCCAAAATACAATTCACAACAAATTATGAAAAAAAAAAATTTAATAGTTTTCCTGCACACATTTACATATAAATTACATGTAATATAAATTACACGTAAGAAATATTTTAAGTGCTCTTATCTTGCACAAGTTTTAATGAATTTTTTTCAAATTTTAAAATATTTTTGTTATTAATCCAAAAATTGTGTTTAATGTCATTGTATATTTTTACAATTAAAAAAAAATAGTTGAATGTTAAAGCTAAGTTTATGAAATTTTATACAATTATTGAATATAATAATCAAAGTAATGGAAAGAAGTTACAAGCGTATTGCTATATTTTCTGGAAGACACTTAAGAAGGTGTTGGACAACATTATCTTGTGTTCGTAATTTATTGCCTGTCACTCAAACCTCTGAAATTTTTATATTTTATTGATAAGTAAATGGAATTGTTTGCCTTAAATGCATCTAAAGTTATAAAAAAGTATTTCTTGAGAAAATTGAAAAAATACTAAGCACTGAAAAAGTCTTTTCCATTATTGTAGGGTAGTGTGTATTGCTAATTAATTATTATTTTTATCGTTTTAACTAATTTTATAATTTCTATTGATTTTCTGAGATCTTCTTTTTTTTCCGATGTATTTTTCCTCATGTATATAGAATATTCCTTTTCTCCCGATTTTTAGATAGCACATGGTGGTGTCTATTAAGAAATTTTATACATCAATAAATCTTTCTATGTACAATAAATTAAAAATTTTCGTAATTTTTTCCAGAAGAGAATTTTAGAAAAAGTTTGACAATTATTGAGAATGAAAATGTTCGTTGTAAACAAGTATGTTATTTCTTTAAATTTCTTATCTTAAGTGGTGTTAAAAGTCCTTTTTTTATTATTTTTATTTATTTTTTATAAAGAACTTATGCATTATGGAGAGATTATTAATAACTATTAACTTAGATTCTTTGTTCGACTTATTATCATGCTTTATCCCAGTTGAAATGCCTCAGATCAAATTCCAAATTTTGTTTCCTAATATAAAACTTAGAGTATAGAAAAAACTGAGTTCAGGTTATTTAAGAATAAACCATGATGCTGATTTTTTTAGATATTAAAATGCAAAAGAGGAAGCAGATTTATCAGCTAAATTCAGCTCTATATTTTCCACAGCACCACTTTCCTGTTCTCATGAGAAATTATATAGCACTAATCAAGACAAAATTTGAAATCTCGAAGATCTTCATTATAGTAATATAGCTGCTTAAAAAAAAAAAAAGGTAGTACTGTATACAAAGTAAAAGCAGAATTGCTTTTACTATACTCAAGAAAATAGGTGTTGCCTGTTTTCAAATGTTGGCAAGTAAGTATTAACAACAAAAACATCTCAATACTATCCCTCGTTTATGTCCTATGTGTGGGCAGTTCCATGCATGGACAACACCTCTTTGTCTGTACCTAACTGAGAGATATTGAAAATGGGATTACTTCTCTTTCTGATTTTTTCGCATCTTTATTGGCCTGCAAGACTGAGGTTGTATGTAGAATAAATTTTTTTTTAATACTTTTCAATTATTCTATTCAAAAATAGTAAGATATGCTTAAATTATTTATATTTTTTAAAATGTTATGTTGGGTTTACTCAAGTTTGGTAAATCACATAAACATAAATACCTGTTTAACACTAAAAAGATTTAGAAGAGAATGAAATTGATCGAAATTTCAAATTTTGAGCTTCAGCAATATCTTGGTTAATCAATGACTTTATCTTTTGCTACTGGAACATATTGATGAATAATTAACAAAGATATTAGTAAACTTGATCGTAGGTCTTTTAAGAATTTAAAGTGTAGTTTTATTTAAGTGTAGTTTTTTTTTGTTGTTGGTTTTGTGGAACTAAGCATTAGAATCCAGAATATCCAATATTTTTTGGGATACAGAAGTGAAAAAAGTAATAAATTTATTTCATAGTTTGTTTTTAAAACAGAAAAGAAATAAGGAATTATTAATAAGAAACATCTGCTGAAAAAAGTTTGGGAATAAAATCTGTGTTCCGATTTAAGTTAGCGATTTTGAAATTGTGAAAATTTTGTTCTGAGAAATCCAGATCCTGCAGCCATTATCGTTTTCATGTCAAACACTCTTCTATTCAAAAGTCTTTTTCCATGCAAAAATCTATTCCATACAATGCAAAAAAAAAAAGAAGAAAAAAGTGCAAAGTCAGTACTCTAAAAAGACCATTAAATGAATTATTTTTATAATTTTCTTAAAAATGTAGTGAGTAACAATGAAAAATCTGTGCTTAAGCATTAATCGTTTACGACACCTATTAATACTTCTACCAAATCAAATCTATTCAGAGGAATAGATTTAATTAGCTGGCTTGCAAAAAGTAACTTGAAATTACTATCACTGGTATGATATGATATTATTCTTGCGAACATTTTTGACTAATGGCTGAAAGGTTATTCAATTTTCAGGATATTTTGAGTTCTATGATTCGAGAATGGCTGGTTAGTAGATCTCGGAAAGTGTATTGATATTACACTAAAGAAAAAGTCTCTTGCATGCTGCTTTATCTAATTAACTTGCAGTCTTTAAATTAAATTCTTTTAGTGAAGAAAAGGACTTATGTCCAAACTTTATTTTAGTTTTTCATCATTGTAGCATTATTAATTTTAAGGAGAGTTAAGAATTAGAGTTAATGATTTTTTTAAAAAAGTTATTCAAAATTATGAATTAGTTATATTTTTTTTTATAGGAAAATACAGTTTTACTACAAGATTTGAAAGGTCGTGAATATCAAGTTCAGACTCTTGAGCAGAAACTATTTTTAGCTGAACAGACCATTGAAAATCTGAACAAACAAAATCTTGTCTTTCAGCAGCTAGTCGAAAAGGCTAAAATAGAAGTAAGTTTTTTTTTTATTATCCTATTCTATATTTTAATTATGTCAAATTACTTAAAAACTTTTACTGTTGAATTTGGTTTTGAAAATTTGCATAAAAATTCTCTTATAGAATGCTATTTTTATATTGAAAAATTTGGAAGAAAAAAAACAAACAAACTAGGTCAAGCAAGAAGGCAATCAGTTTATATTCGGTTCTTAGTTCGGTTAGTTGAGATTTCAGCTATGAATTATAAACTGATCTATACTTCATTCTAAAAGAAATTATTTTATTTTGTTAAACTCTTCACAGATTTTGTGAATTGGTTTTATTTTGGTATCCTAGTAGTACTTGTAGTAAAAACTGAAAAGCTTCTTTCTGCTGCTGTCTTGGATGAATCAAAACTTGTCAGTATCTTTTGAAAAATCAGATCATAGATTTCAGAAATTATGCCTATCAAAAGACTAGCATTTGTATTATACGAAATAAGTTAAAAATATAGCTCCTTATCAAATAACAAATTTCCAAAGTTTATTGAGGAAAATTACCATTTATTGATTATTTAATTTCAATTCACATGTTTTGTGCAGTTGATTTGAAAAAAATCTTTATATTCCTCTTTTCTCCCTCCCTCCACCGCAAAAAACATACTGATGAAATTATTGTATTGGTGACAAGAATATAAAAAAGAATATAAATTGCAACATTTCTAAAAGCTCCAATTACAATCTTTTCCAAATGGGATACAAGTATAGAATTTTTTTTTTGCTCACTGTTGCAGCATGACGAATCTTGTTTTAATTTAATAGTTTTCTTTTTTTTTAATTTGGTAAAGTAATTTTTTGCTCTGAATATATTGTATCATGATAGTAGTGGATTGTGGAATCAACATGTCTTGCATTGTTCTAAATTTGGAAAGTTGAAGAGATATGATCAAAAATGTGAATAAAAAATTTTTTTTTGTAAAGAAAGTGTTACCCTCTTTAATAGGTAGCATTTAGATAGTTCACAAGCGTCGCCACACTTATAAATTCAAAAATACATGCAAGTAGATTAGCAAGCAATCCTTTCTCTTTAAGTTTTTAAAACAAACATTTACTTTTCAAAATTAAAATATTTACAAACAGTGCGTAGACAATGGGTCACTGAATTTCATTTTTGCAATTTTTATCCTTTCCCTCTTTGAAGCTTTCCACTTGAAATTCTTAATTTAACAGTCGCCGTTTGCTTTTGTTTGCCGGCTTCTTTGATCGACACGTGCAATTTCGCCATTGTTTCGGTTTAGGTGTAACTTGCGTTTTCTCCGACCCTTCCAAAAATTAAAATCTGCCGAAAAGAATTTGTGAGGTCAAAACAAGTTTGCTTAGAATGTTAATTTTTGAGGAAAAATCAAGCCTTGGTTTAAATACTGCGACATCCCTGCGATACACACATTCACATTGTAATAGAATATTTATTCTCATGCTTTTCTAAAGATCCAACCAGAGCCATTACACTCTCGTCTCCAAAAATGAGATCCATATTTTTATCCTACTCCATATTTTTATCCTGGTGTTCCAGCCCAGGAATTTAAGATGTTTTTCCTCGCTAACAGTACAAACTCTTGCAGCTTTTAAATTATTTCATGTACATTCAACTTATGCTTAAAGATTAAGATAGCAATGGGAAACATTTGTTTTTTTTTTGTTTTAGAAGATTTTTTTTAACTTAACAGATCTTCAATATTTTCGTGTTGTTGATTTCAAATCTACATCTTTCTCCAAACTAAAGTTTTTTTTTTGTAAATGGTTTTTTTAGTCTATTTTTTGTTAGAATGTACAATTTTAAAAACAATCTTCTGAAGGTGTTGGGTAACAACAACAAGTTTCTTTAATCTACTAGAGGTGTTAGGTAACATTATCAGGATTGCATTGCATATGATATGCCCCTGTTATATATAAAAATCTCATTATATAAAAAAAAATGTATAGCTCTAGGAGCAAAACTAATTTTAGATTTGCAATCCCCACACTCAAGTTAGACAATAAGAAGTATTTGTATAAATGCAACGAAAAAATGGTTCCCCAGTGTTATATTGGTTTATGTTAATCATATTTATGTTTTTTTTTTTTTTTTTTTTTGTATTTTTCTGATAACATGATTTCTAATCATCTACTTGCTTTTAAATTAGTTGGATTACAAAACCAAACAACTTATTGATCAAAGCCATGACATTGAAGAAGCAAAACGAAAAATGCATGAAAAATTTGTTCAAGAGAAGAATAAATTAAAAAAAACTATGGTAAAATTAGTATTATTTCTCATTTGCCAGTTATAAATAGCTCTAAACAATGTTGAAATTTTTAAAAATAATAATTATTTTTTAACATATGAATTATAAGAATTCTTCATAATTATTAAGATTACTCATATTTTACTGACTTAACAGATTTTCACTCTGAACATCTTGAAAATTGTTCACTTCAGCTACTTTTTTACTTAAATCTACTAACAAAACTTTTTATAAATGCCTAAATTATGAATAGTAGTCTTTCTTAAATTTTTCCAGGAGAAACGGTATGCTGCTGTTAAAGCAGAATTGAAAAGGAAATTGTGTTTAACAGATGAAAAATTAAAACAATTGCAAGAATTTTTAAATGCTGATGACTTGGATACCAGTGAAAGCATAAACATGTTTTTTGTGCCAAGTACCACATCGTTTGAAAGCTCTTTTTCTAGTGTAACTGAAAGTAAAAGAAAAGACTCTCTCTTTGGGAATTCTATCACTTACACAAAATTTATGAAATTACAATCTGTATCAGGTGAGAATTTTAATAAACAATGACATTAGAATATTTTGAAGTCCTGTATCATCCATGTCCTGATTGGATAATTTTTGTATTTAATTATAAGTAAATAGCTGCCAACTTTTCTGCGCTGAAATTCAAATCTTCTGCGTTTTGAAATTGCACTTCAAAATTTAGAACCTTTTTAAAACTACTTATGTATACACATTCAAGAGTAAAGATACGATTTCCTGCCTTGCTCAGACAATTGCATCAGGAATTTTCACTGCACTTTAGCTTGATCAATTTTGTAGATCATTAATTAATGCAAAATATGAGATTTTAAGCCTATGATAGTACAAAAAAGGATTATAGTTTTCTTTTAGTTCAGTTTTTATTTGAACTGATTGTGTTAAAGCACTAAATTTCACTCGTGAACACTATATTCCAATAATTGATAGTATAGTTTGTTTTTTGAATAAGGAATAAAAGTTGAAAACATGTAGGATCTTCTACATTCTTAAAAATTTCTTCTGTAATTTTCTTGTTATGTTTATCCATTTTAAAAAATAGAGGTTGGCAGGTATGTAAGTAGTTGTACTGTTTTAGAGATCTTCTGTAAGATTTTATTTTCATATTTAGATTGATAGAAAAATTGTTGTTTTTATATTTAATTATAGATTTTTAATATTATTTTGACCTCCACTCCGTGTAAATGAATGAAACATATAGAAAAAGATATGGTTTTGGTACAAAGGTGTGTTTAAGCTCTATCAAAGTCAAAATATATTTGCCTGCAAATTTAATTTATATGACATTGTACTAGCATGTAGGAACATTCTCCTGTGTAAGAATAAAATTTGGCAGAAATGTAATAGGAATTTGAAAATAAATAAATAAATAAAAATAGGTGGCAAAGTTTGGATTGTTACATCCAAACCTTTTAATGCGTTTTACTTTATTCAAAATTTTATTTTTTTCCTACTTAGGTAACTATGTTTTAAGATAAATCATCAAAACTGTAAACTTGTCATTCATTGTTTTGGTAGTGATGTAATTTTGAAACATTTTTAAAAACTAATATTTATTTATTTGATAACTAGCAGAAGCTCATTAATCATACTTTAATGCTTAAAAATGGGACTAACTGAATTCTGTCCTTTTGTAATTTGTTCTATGACTACTCAAATTTATTCATGCCTAATAAATAGCAGTGTTTGTATATAATGTAATAACAATGTTTGTAATCATATCTAATTGAAAAAAAAAAAACATTTTGCAAAACCATTTATCAAAACAAAGATCATAAAATGTCAAAACATTGGAAGGCTTAATAAGATCCAAGAAAAGTGATTTACATATAATTCTTTACATATAATTTTGTAATAACTATTTACCTAAAAAATATTTATCTAGATACATAATAGTCTAAAATCTTGGTTAAAATCAATTAATTGATTCATTGAATTATGTCTTTTAGAACTCAATTTATTTAATTAACCATTTTTAGGAACATCTAAAATGTGTTTATATGTTATGTTTTCAATCTGATTAGTTTTCAACTAGAGAGGTTCTGGAATGCTGCCCTACCTACAAATATAGTCAGGCTTTTAGCTGTCAAAAACAGTAGATATGACTCCTTTGATCACACTTTAAATAATATTTTACTCTTTATATTAAAAATATTTTTGAAATTTCTATAGAATTCCCTCAAGAAGGAAAAAAGAACAAAATGAAATTTAACAATGATTGTTATTCTGGTTCAGGAATTGATGCTTCCAAGTCTTCTGGCATGGTTAGTTTATTTGTTTGTATTAATGTAAAAGATAGCAATAATTAGATATAATTCTTTTTAGAAAATGTAATTTTTTAAATATATTTATCATAATTAGGGGCCTTTAAATTATAAATATTGTTTTAAAATTAAAATATTTGTCAAATAAAATTGCGTCAAATATTTTTTAAAAATTATGCTCTAAGGATGTAGCAAATTTATTTGGTCAGAGTGCGGGGGAATTGAAAAAACAACTCTAAAACTAAAAAATCTCAAGTTTTAAAAAAAAATCACTTTTTATTTTCTTCCTTATTTTAATTATATACAATTTTGCAAGTATTATATTAAAAATATTAACTTAGTTGTCTTATATCCATATTTAACATACTAGTGATTATTAAAATATTAATGCCAGTTTAGTAAGTTAAGATCTCTAGTAGGGTTTGATGTTAAAATAAAAAAAACATTGTTGAATAGAAACTGATTTTTGACAGAATTGGCGATAACGATAGTTAACAGAGTGTAGACAACTAGCTTTCTGAAACCAAAACGAACCTTAAAATAAAGCTTCTGCCATATTCCTCTGCCAATGTTGTTTTTACAAGACAGAAGTAAACAAAATCGATATTCTAGAAAATTTTATTAGCGATTCATCGATTTTTTCAAATTACGTATACTTAATGCTATGCCAAGCATAAAATAAAGATACCTTAAAGGATGAATGAATATAAGAATTCACAAAAGATTATTAATTAAAAATCTTTTTTATTCCTCTTCAACTCAAGTTTTCTACTCAAGACAAATTATTAAACTTAGATTCTGAAAGTGTGTCTTAATCTCAGGAAAGGAACAACAATCTGTTCTGAGATTGGATAAGTTTTCTTCTAATTGCCCACAGAGTGAGAGAGAAAGTTAAACTTCTGTGTGTGGATCAAGATTACAGGATGCCCTTCTTGCCAAACAGCAAAACTTCTCTGTGTTTTCAGTCAAAAAGAAAACTTCTAAAACCTTGTTTCTTCAAATAAAATGGAAATAAAGTTAAAGAAATATCAAACTTTCCATTTGTATATCAAATTAGAAGTGGGCAATCTAAATTATCTAAACTTAACAAGAATTTCAATAAGCTTTTCAAAATTTTTCATTAAAAAACAAATGAAAAGAAAGTTTTGCCTGTCGGGATTTCAGTTTAATTGAAACATTTGCACTATACCTTTATTTCAATACATTTTTTTACATCAAATTGTTTCAATATGAAATTATTTTGGTTTTACTCAATATCATTCTAATTGTTGAAAACTTTTCTTCAGTGGTAGAACTCTGCAATGAACTAAGAAAAATACGCC